>JAVIWB010005058.1:0-65946 GCA_031893035.1 Dermolepida albohirtum
TTAGCTTAGGCTTATGGGGATGGATGTCTGCAGCTAATCCCGAAAAGCAAGTGACAATTGGGACCAAGATTAGCTCTCAAGAGTACATCGACATTTTAGAAAGTACGATGTTACTAATTGTGCAAGCAGTTTATGGCGATGTGTACCAATAATAAATGTGTAAGATAATAGCGCAGTGCATTCATCACACTTGGCAGATTAGTTCGCGGTCCAGACACAATTTATATTATTAGATTGCCAGATAGGTCCCAAGATTCTAATGCAAATTTCCAGAGTGATATCTTGATACGATGGGAAGAAGACTTTCATATCAATGGCCGAATCCTAAACACAGACGAAATTTACATACATGCGAATAGGATTTGGGAGAATTATAGGAAAACTGAAACATGTTTAAACCTTTTAAATTCCATGAATAGGAGGCGACAAGAATCAACAAATAACAACGATATTTGGAAATAATTTGTTTTAATTTTTATTTAATTAATTTTGATTGAATTATTAATAATTATATCACTTAGATTTATATTTAAAGTATGTTGGAGTCTTCATTTTATTTTTATTAAATCTTATAAATTTATTTTATACATGTTTTGTTTCAAGTTTCATATTAGTTAAGAAAAAAAGTTGATGTGCCAAAACTTCTTCCCAAAGCAAGAAAAAGAATAGAAGAGAAATTTTAAAAATCGGTCCTTGAAGTGGAGCAGTTTCTATTCTTGGAATTTCTGTTCATTTCGTCAAATATATCGTTTTCTCTTACAGTTACAAAATATTACTAACAAAATAACTTCTACTTGAACTGATAAAGATGACAAGTAACAATCGGGTATGATTATAATCAACTAGTACTTTTAGAGACCTAACGTCTATCGAAAAATGTTCAGAAATGAAACTTTTGACGCGGTTTTTGTCTAAGCGTGACGTAATTGCAATTTAAAGCTTTCGTTCCCTTTGGCATGTCTAGTAATTCAAAAATATTTACTAATTCTTATTTTAAAGAATTTTATTATGATTCAAATATATGTAGTAAGCGGAATTTTCATGAACCGTGTATGTATCTCTTTTTTATACAGTTTTGAATATGAATTACATTTGTATTCTATGTGGAATTGTAAATAAAATATCTGAAGTTTTACATCTAATTTTTAATATATTTAGAATAGTAAATAATATCTACAGAACAAAAAAGATAAATAAATGGGACTTACTTTTTTACTTGACTAGATGGATTAATTCGCAAAATGTGGTTATTATTTTCCAGTAACTTTTTCGTTTGATGTTTCAGAGTTCTTATAAAAATTTATGATACACATAAATTTTGATATCATATAAATAGAGATTATCATAAAACATGTACAAGTTTACATTTTTATTTTCATTAAGGCCTCTGCTCTTTAAAAAAAGACATTTTTCCTGTAGGAAAATGTAAAAACAAATTATAGTCAATGCCAACAAAAAGAGGACAATGATGTAATAAGTAATTTAGTAAATACATCTTTCTATTACTATATTTAAAAAAGAAATAAAACAGATAGCTGCAGATAAAGAGAATGGACGAAATAATAAATTTTAAAAATAGAGAAGTAGATTGTATTGTCACATGTTACACTTCGAATATATAATAATTTTTTCATGTTTTTAAATTAATTTATTTTAATTTAAATATAATTCGATTTTGAATTCATAAATTATTACTTAGACATTCTTTGTATTATATTCAGATGTGAAATCTTTTCGTTTTCGTCACGTACGGTCAGGCTGTAATAAAACAAACCGTTGTCTTTTTTCAGGAAGCTAAATACCTAGAACTTTCCAAACCTTTTCTTGGAATAGTCTTAGTAACTTTTCATTGACACACGTTCAATATTAATTCTATTTTATTGATTTCTAAGTACAATTAGAGATTCAAATATTAATCCTTCTTTTTTCACACAGAATACACATCTATTCTTCTGTCTACTGCTTGCTACTTATATTGACATCGCATTTTTAATTTATGCTGATTTTTTGTCGCGCCTAATTTCTAGCGTGCCTATAATAATATACAGCGTGTATCAAAAAGAATATACGTATTACAAAGAATTATTTTGTCCAAACTATCGATCGCTGCACCTTGGTTCGGCTATTGGAGAAACGAATACATAGTCTAGTTTATTTAATAGCAGTCAGTGTTAGTTGTCTTCTGTTTTTCTTGGTAACCGTAATATGTTTAAAAGGGCTACTCCGCAGCAAAAATTTTGTGTTCCCGAGTTTGCGAAGTGTAATTGCGTGATTACAGTGCAAAGACGTTTCAGGTTGAGCTACCAAATTGATCCTCCGAATGGGTGGAACATTCGCAGATGGTATCGACAGTTTGTAGATACAAGATGTGTATGTAAAGGAAAGAGTCCTGGCCGCCCTCGTGTTTCTGAAGGAAATGTTGCACGAATTCAAACTGCTTTCCAACGTAATCCTTCAAAATCAACTCGTCGTGCCAGTCGGGAGTTACAACTGCCTACAACAACCATTTGGCGTGTTTTGAGACGTCGGTTGGTTATGAAGCCGTACAAGTTACAATTGTTACAAGCTCTGCATTCTGATGTCAAACGGAAACGTGTGGCAATTTGTAACGAGATTCATGATATTATTGTGTTCAGTGATGAAGGGACTTTCTATGTTAGTAGTCTGATAAACAAACACAATGTTCGACTTTGGGGTCTACAGAATCCACACGCAGCCATTGAACATGTACGAGATTCGCCTAAAATCAATGTGTTTTGTGCGATATCCCGATCATCTGTTTACGGCCCATTCTTCTTTGATGGAAACACAGTTAACGGTCAGCAGTATCTCGCTATATACAAAACTGGTTCTTTCCGAGGCTGCACGAAGACAACTTCATTTTTCAACAAGACGGAGCACCCCTTCACTGGAGTCGCCAAGTGCGTGAATATCTGAATGAAACTCCACCGAACCGTTGGATTGGTAGTTAAGGAGCTGGCGACTTAGCATGTCTCAGCTGGGCTCCACGGTGTTGAACATCTGTAATCTGAACTCGAGAGGTTCTTAAATCTATGTGTAAAATTTCATATTCGTATGCTTTAAAGTTTAATAAATATATGCATTCGAAATAAATATATTCTTTTTGAAGAACCCTGTATATTATGTCTTATACGTTTCTTATTGTTTGATTCAAATATGACCAGCGTCCTGTTCTTCAGTTTACCGCTTCTTTTCTTAAAAGCCCCAGCTTGTAAGAAAAAGCAAACACTTCTACTCCAGCTATGAAAGGCTAACACATTCTTTCTACGAGCTTGTGCAGTTAAGTTTTACTCGCACATGCAGTGTCCGTGTGTTCATTTTGCTACCGATATATATATATATATATATATATATATATATGTCTGTATATACTTACGTATATTTTGTTTTATCTGTTGCTCTCGCTTTTATTGTTTTTATTTTCAATGCTCAAGTTTTAAGAATAAGCTTAAATTAGTTCATTAACTACTACGTGCAATTAAATACTTAGTACTAAATAATACTATTTTGATAATTTACTTAAATTAACGAAGAGGCCATTTGACCCTTAACACATTTCATATCAAGGTAAGAGATAATAATACGTATAGATCAAATTTATTTAGTGATTCTTTAATATGTCTATTCCAAAAATTAGCGTAATGATATATTGAAGTCACACAATACAACGTACACGCAGGTTTTATCTGCGTCGTAAGAGTTAGCATTCGAACTCTTACGCCGTTTTATTCTAGTTCAACATTTTGAACTAGAATAAATTAAGGGGAATGAATTTGGAAACGTATACAGAATATATTTACTTTTGCAACACTTGGTGTGTAGGTTTCAACAACCCACAATACAACGGTGCGCTTTGCTACGTTCGTTTCGAGTGATATTTAATTTGAAATTTATTGTATATACATTTAACTTTCCACGAATAAGCAATGCCTGTTGTGTTGTTTAGCCACATACACATAATAAAAATTTTACTTGCAGATGCACACATATATTATTTTCCTTTATCAATTATTAAACACGCATACGATATAAAATGAAAAGTATACGATTTTTAGTTTTTGTTTTTACAAATATCTTCTATTAGTAAGTATGAAGACATGAATAAATGTTTAAAGTTCCTACAATTTTAAAGTTCAGAAATTTTCGCTAAGTAATTTCTCGGAATTAAAAAAAGTACGGGTGTTCAAATTTTTTAAACTTAGTAGATCTCTTAGATACTATTGCTGAATAAAGATGAGAATATTTTTTTTACCTTTAATAGCCAACTTGTGATTATTTAAAGAACTGACTGTAAATCACAATCTATTTTCTATGGTTTTCATTTGAAGCATTATTATTATTTTTCTTACCTTGATCGTCAAATCCATGAGTAATTTCATGTCCCATTATGGCACCAATTGAAGCATAATCCAGCGCTCTGAGTGGCGACATTAAAGACAATATTATACATTTATACATATATCAAATAACGATATGCTTATAATGTTAGAGGGGGTTATACACAATGTATTTTGTGGCATTAAACAAAATAGTTTGATAATTTACTTACGGTATTCCATTACCATAAAATGGAGGTTTTAGTATACCCGCAGGAAAAGCTGAAAACAGATTTGTTTTACATTTTACGACTAACGTAAAAAATAAAAAAAAACTCACTGACGGAATTCAGAGTTGCCGAATAGAAAGCGTTTACAGTCGTTGCCAGTGAAACCCATCTGCAATAATTTATAGCACACGCAATAATTCGTGTGTTCAATTAAATTTCTTGCGTTAAATTTGACAATATTACCTATTTTTATTTGGCTTTTTTCGTAGCCTTTCGAGTTTTCTTCTAACCGAAGAATTCACCAAATGTAGATATGAACCAAAGTAATCACCTTCTATGACATTAGCCTAAAATTATGTTGTAAATAACTTGTTTGATTGAAAATCAAAATAAAACGATTTAAGGTTTGGTGTTTCTTTTTAACATGTTTAATAAAACATTCCGTATATCGAATGCTTAAAAGCAAAAACTGTTCACAATTACAATTAATAATACAGACCTGTGATGGAAAAATTGTGTAAAATATAATCAGTGACGAATGCTATTCCATCGTTAATTAAATACACAGAAATTAATTAAAAATTTCTGCGCTGGAGAAGGACTCGAACCTCTATCTGCCGTTTTATAGACGACTGCTTTACCAATTAAGCCACCAGGCAGTGTAACTTCGAGTCCTTTTAACACGCCATAAATCGCATTATGGAACAGATCTAACATTTATTTAAAACCCGCGGTCAGGTTATTATATACAGACTTGTTCATTCTAGAATTAGATATGCGCTGTCCACAAGTGGAAAGAGTGCAGTTAGGTTAAAGCGCGCGAGAAAGGAGGATAGAATATCTCTCACTGGCAGTTTCGTTTTCTCCCACTTTTGTATTGCAAACAACTTCCCCTACCTTCTCGCGTTTATTTCAAGAATATTTTATTAGTTTCACGGCAAACGGCAAAACATTTCAAGAAAATAGCCATGTTTGAAAATCTTTTTAATTTTTAGAATTTTCTATTTCATTTATTTCAAGAATATTTTATTAGTTTCAGGCCAAACCGCAAAACATTTCAAGAAAATAGCCATGATTGAAAATCTTTTTAATTTTTAGAATTTTCTATTTCATTTATTTCAAGAATATTTTATTAGTTTCACGCCAAACGGCAAAACATTTCAAGAAAATAGCCATGTTGCATTTTATTAAAAGATTCAAATAAAATGCATCAAATAATTTATACAATTCAAAAATGTAGGTACGTATTGTCAATGCACGCGAGAAAGTAGGGGAAGTTGTTTGCAATACAAAAGTGGGAGAAAACGAAACTGCCAGTGAGAGATATTCTATCCTCCTTTCTCGCGCGCTTTAACCTAACTGCACTCTTTCCACTTGTGGACAGCGCATATCTAATTCTAGAATGAACAAGTCTGTATAAATATATAATTAAGTTTTTCACGATGGGAAATTTAATGAAAATTATATTATTAGATAGAGGTTCGAGTCCTTCTCCAGCGCAGAAATTTTTAATTAACTTCTGTGTATTTAATTAACGATAGAATAGCAGAAAATAATATAATTTTCATTAAATTTCCCATCGTGAAAAACTTAATTATATGTTTATATATAATTATTGACATTATAATCAGTGATTTTTATAGTTTTTTTTTTGTATGCTGATTACCAAAGAAACAATAAAAAAATTCCATCAAGTACAGTTTAGTAACAAATTTCACTTGAAATTATCGACAATAGGCATTTTAGACAAGTAAGCGTTACAGTGTTTCATCTTAATATTTAAAATTAGGCTTAGATTGGCTGTGGAAAATATTCATTTGGTCGAGTGGCATACTGAGTAGCTATCAAACCTTTGTTCAATCCCCAGCGATCCTACAGCAAAAGAATAACATCACGAGGTTTTGATGGGAAGCGCAAACGACACTGACTATTAAACAAGAAGATCATTCAGTTTTACTAATTTTATGTTGTTTTCATGAAAAATATTTGGTTAATTATGATTTTAATAAAATGTAAAATAAAATTTTTTGTATTTGGCTTCTAAACACAAAATAAGGTGACTAAAGTTAAAACAATTTTTTAAAAGTATTTTTTAGCAGACTTGTGTAATTTGAAGCATAAGTCGATGGTAAAAGGGAGTTCAAGATTATTATGAAAGCCATTATCCTTACGATATTCGAGAGACGCTTTAATATATGGATCAGCTTAAAACAAAGATGCATTCCAAATATTAGTAGTCTATGTCCTTTAATATATAGCATTCACGATAATGATGATGGTGATAAATGACCGGTAGACGGCACTTTGATTCTTTTACTTTTCGGTCTTTATTAAACAGAAAGAATTGTGAAGAAATAAATATTTGTATTCTACGAATTTATAGACAAAATATTGTATATATTGGTTTGACTAAAATAGCTAGAGCAAAGGCAGTCATGCTTCAAATACATCTTATTATTTCTTAAATCTGTGTTTTATTGTATCGATGTAAACTTGAATAACGTTGGAGCATAAATTAAAGAAATGGCAGCAAACAATGTTGTGGCAATAATAAATTTATTAAGTGTTTCTTTTAAAGAATTTTAAATGTTCCAAAAATTTTCAAAAAACGATGTCTCGATGACGATGGCAAATTATGAGGGTCAATTGAAATGTTCTCGGTTCATGTTTTAGTCAAACCTTTTTACATCTAGATATTTTTCAAATTGGGGAACAAACGAAGTCAGGGTGGTCAAAACTGCATGTGGGATAGTGTTTTAAAGAAGAATAAATATCTATCGGACCTTTTTTTTTGTTGTTGCCGTGTTAGGCACTCTATATCACTGCATTTAGCAGCTTCTGCGTAGTGTATGTTGTAATTTACAAGTTGTGGTGTTGAGTATACTTAGTTAAAGAAACAGGTGACGTGAAAAAAGTGCAAACAACCAACATCAAATTCCTGGTGAAATTGAATGAGAAACCTGTCGAAATTGGGTGCCGATCAAAATCCCGACAATCAAATTCCCGACAATTAAAATCCCGAAAAATCATAAGCCCGACTGGTCTAAATCCCGACAACACGTAAGCCCGACAAGTCCAAATCCCGACAATCGAAACTTGATACAGGTACAGATAATAATCGTCATTATTGAGGGATTAAAATAAATTTTCTAATATTCACAACACAATTAGTACTTATTATTTGCCATCTTAATTTATCTAGTTTTAATTTACTGAGGGTAATTAAACTAAGTGATTTAATATTCAAAGCAATTAGTACTCATTATGTATAAGTTAATATAGCATAATAATCGAAACTTGATACAGGTACACGAAGTAATCCGTCACTATTGAGGGATTAAAATAAATATTTAAAAGACAATTACTCATTATACAAGTTAATAGATCTCAGGCAATAATCGTTCACAATGGGGAAAATAAATCTATTGTTGATGGTTATCGTAAGGGGTGCGTATAAAAATGAAGGTTTTTCTATAAAAATTTGGTTTTGTGTTATCCGCCACAATGAACGAAGTTTGTGAAATTGTGTCTTCTCAAAAATCAAACGATAAAGTTAGTGCTCGCGGATATTTAATGGTGAAAGAAAGAAACAGAGATGACGTATACTGTTGGTGTTGTGAAAAAAGAAAATCCGAAAAATGCAAAGGTAGGATAACTACAATATTTGTTAATGGCCAGCATCACATTCGAAAGTTTGTCGAACATAACCATGCTCCTAATCCAAGTGCCGCTGCTGTTGCTCAAGTAATGTCTGAGATAAAAAGTGATGCTAAACGAACTAGAGATCTACCCTGTCAAATTATCCAATCAAGAACTGCAACTGGACCTCCAGAAATTCAGCCTTATATGCCGTCGAAAAACGCTCTGCGTCAAAAAATTAAGAGAGCGAGAAAAGAAGCAAGACCTGCAGAGCCGCAAACACTAGAAGAAATCAACATCCCCGATAACTTGAAGCAAACACTGACTGGTGAGTTATTTCTTGTAAGAGACTGTGCATTTGATGAGAACAGAATTTTGCTTTTTACGACAAGAGCTAACATACAACATTTAGCAAAAGCAAAATACTGGATTATGGATGGAACTTTCAAAACTGTTCCAACAATTTTTTATCAATTGTACACAATACATGCTCCAGTTGGTGGTGTAAATTCCAGAATTCTGCCTCTGGTTTACGCGTTAATGAATAGAAAAAATGAAGAATGTTATAGACGGCTGTTTCAAGAATTAATCGATTTTGCTGATGAAAGTGGTATGGATCTAAAGCCAGCCACAATAATGACAGATTTGGAGTTGGCCGCAATAAATGCTACAAAACCTGAATATCCAGAAGTTATAAACAAAGTTTGTTTTTTCCATTTCACACAATGTGGCTGGAGAAAAATACAAGAAGCCGGGTTAGCTACACGATATGGAACCGACGAACCTTTTAGTTTGATGTTGCGGCATTTATTTGCTTTGGCTTTTCTACCAGCCAATGAAATTCCAGGGGCTTTTAATATTTTAAAGACGCACTTACCAGAGGAAGCTGAGAGTATTGTCAATTGGTTTGACTCAAATTATGTCAATGGAAGGATACGTCGACATTTAAGGAATGGTGATGCAGTTCGTATAGCACCCTTGTTTCCACCAACATTATGGTCTCTTCATGATTTAATTCAACAAAGACTTCCACGCATTCAAAATGTTGTGGAAGCTTGGCATAGAAGATGGGAAAATTTAGTTGGACGGGCACATGTTGGACTTTACCACATTATATCAGAACTACAAAAGGAACAGCAACAGGTATATAACCAAATAGAAATGTAAATACACATCATATTTTGTTTCACAATTGCATATTTAAGTTGTACCTACTACTTTATGTAAATAAAAAGTTACATAAACCATTAATTATGTTTTTCATTTACTTTGTCGGGATTTTGAATTGTCGGGATTTAGAATTGTCGGGCTTATGATTTTTCGGGATTCTGATTGTCGGTGTTTTGATTGTCGGGATTTTGATTGACGGGATTTCGTACCAAACCCGTCGAAATTATATGAAAATTACAATTCGTGTGCAGCGAAGAATGTTTATTGAAAGTGTAAGCCTAAAAGTTGGTGAATGATTTCAAAAATGGATCAATCAATGGCAAAATAACAAAATTGTTGAGGACATTCACATGATCGTGATGAATATTTTTCTTCGAGATAACTGGAAAACTTTCAAGACTGCTTTTTGAGTTGATAAGGTTATTGAAAGCGTTACATCAAGGGACTGATAGGAAAGCATTAACCTTAATTTCATTATATTGTTTTCCTTTTGCCAGGCATCTCTCCAAGTACATTTCTTCCCACACCTCCAGTCTTGTTCGTTTCATTTTATTTAAAGTCCGTATTTGGCATTCATTTGTGGCTATAGGCCTTATTAATATTTTTGTTCTTTAATAGCCTATTAAGCACTTTTAAGTATCATTGTTTATTTCCGTATATATGTACATCTGAATTTCTTGAAAATACCGTTGTCTACTTATTTGAAATTGTATTCTACCTTTTTATTTGTTATTTTTTAAATAGTTTAGGCTCCACGTATTTTATTTTTTTTCTTGATTTGTATGCCATGTTTAGCTTCTTGCCTTTTCATTGTATTATTTTACCCTTCTTCGTTTCTCATAAGTAATTGCCAAAAATTGGTGCTTTTTCTTACATACACTATAAATCTACTTCGACTTTTGTTCACGTCTTTTATGACGTTTTGTGACATTACTGAAAGGAATCGACGACTATCTAACTCCATCTTTTTTTTAAAATCTTTTAGATATTCTGTCATTTATTTCAACTACACTTTTCGTTCTGCATAATATTATTTTTTATCATTCTTGTTATCTTACTACCCTCATTTGTTCTAGTACTACGCAAATTTACTTTTCTTTCACTTTGTTACAGGCCTGTTTAAAATAAATAATAAGAAACATAGGTTTTTCATACATATGACTATGTTTGTATAATTTCGATAAGCTAGTTTTAAAATCATAAAACTTGGTCCAAGTTTACCACTAGTCACGATGAAGCTTAAGTTACAGCTTTACATAGCAATCAATATAGAGTAGCATCTGCCATTGAATTTAATCCGAACACGCTACAGAAGAAGATGAGGGAGAGCTTGTAAATCGCGACATATTCAATTGGCCAGCAACATATTAAAACCAAATCATACATATAAAGGATTCGTAGCGAGTATCAATGGCTTTTTTATACAATCACCTAATTTTTTTATAGTATTGCACTTTTTTTCTGGCACTTCTACAAATGTTTTTTTTTACAGAAATTTTCCTTCTTTCAAATTGATATTGAAAAGTATTATGGTACTGATTAGTTTGGTACTTGTTTAAATATTTTAAAAATAGTAGTATATATACAATTATTGTTAAACAGCACAGAGCTAAAAATGATATAGAATCCGCTTTTGTCAAAATTCCTCCGGTTATCGCCGATCCCATTCGTTTCGAATCTTCAAAAATCCTCACGCAGGCCAAACCACTGAAATCTAATTTTTAAAGATCCGAGATTCTAGCCCATAAAGTTCTGAAATCTGACCCTACCATCATTATACTCAGAGCTAATAAAGGTAACGCCACTGTTGTCTTGTACAGTGACCAGAACAAGCTTAAAATACAAACTCTTCTCCAGGACGGTTCGTATAAACTTCTCAAGCGAGATATCCCACCTCACGAATAGAACGTACCATTATATCGTCTATCAACACCTCTTCTATCCCTACCGATTCTCACAGAACCTTATTACCCAGCGACTCTAAAGCCCCAAAACTGTACGGCCTCCCAAAAATTCACAAATCCAGCATTCCTCTGCGACCCATAGTGAGTACCATAAACAGTCCCACTTATAAATTATCTAAATATCTCTCTAACATTCTCAAGTCTTACACCGGCAATAGTGCTTCCTTTATCAAAAATTCCAAACATTTTGTCCAAAGACTAAATGGCCTAACGGTAGATCCTCATAATCTACTAGTTAGTTTTGACGTCAAATTTTTATTTACCAGAGTTTCTATACTCGACACTGTCCAAATAATCCGTCAAATCCTTTCCACTGACAACCAACCCGATGATTTTGCCGATCTGGTGAATACCTGTTTAACCTCCACCTACATATCTTCAGTTCCGTGGTAATTATTACGAACAAATATCGGGTGCAGCTATGGGATCTTCTCTCTCTCCTGTTGTCGCTGACATTTTTATGGAGGCGTTCGAACAATAAATCCTACATTCCTGTAACCAAAAATCGAAATTTTGGTTCAGATATGTAGATGACACCTTTGTTATTTGGCCGCATGTCGGGATTCCTTGAACAACTTCCTTGTTCTCCTAAATTCCCAACACGATTCCATAAGTTTCTCCATGGTTATTGAATCTGAAGGTTCCCTTCCTTTCATCGACGTCTTAGTAACTCGTCATCTGGATGGTTCACTGGACATTCTGTGTACTGCAAACCCCCACACACTGACCGGTATCTTAATCTCTCCCATCATCATCCCGTCCAGAAACACGACGTTATGAATTCCTTAGTTCAAAGAGCTGTCAACATATCTAACCAGCATTCTATATACCAGGAATTAAGTCATGTTACCAAAGCTCTCATAAATAATAATTTCTCCAACCATAATATTCAACGAACCATAGATCGTCATCTTAATCCCAAAATCCCACAACTTAATACACAGCTTACATCATCTCTCCCTCTCTCTAAAGCCCACCTACCCTATATACAAGGTGTTACTGACCACATCAGTAGGGTTCTTTTCAAAAACAACATCAAAACCATCTTCAAACCCCATTCCAAATTATCTGAGCCTTTTTCCGTAACAGACCATGTTTCTTTAGAATCACCTGGTGTGTACAGGATTCCTTGCTTATACGGCAGGGCATATATTGGTGAAACAAAGCGGTCTGTCGGAACTCGTGTTTCTGAACATGAGCGTTGTACTAGGTTGCTGCGCATAGCCGGTTCTGCACTTGCCGAGCATAGGCTGGAAACTGGGCACCATATTCAGTTTAATTCGACCAAGATCCTATCACGCACTAACCATTACTATGGTCGCAAAATCAGTGAAACTATAGGGATCTCTAAGCACCCCAATAACCTTAACCGCGATGGTGGCAACCCCCTACATAACGTTTGGCAATCCTGCATCTCCAAACTATCCAACCGCAACCGCAACCCATGACCCATTACCCATATATAAACCCGTCCCCCATCGACTTGCACCAGTTTCAGTGCAGTAGTTCAGCCCTGAAGATGTCCCATACAAATGGGTACGATACGTCGGCAAATATACAAGTGAAGCGGTTCCAGCCCGGAAACCCAGAAGCAGATAGCACAGAGCATTTATAAGGTGATTATTCATACAAAATTCTACCATAAAGCATTATGTGTAGGTATTACAATCGATAGCTGTGACGGTAAGTAAACAAAATTTGTACGAGGGGATTTTGGGGTCGAGAGCATTCCGTAGAGGGGACTTCTGATGCTTCTGGTGGGTTCGATTTAGAAATAGTACAAGTATGGTCGAACGACTATGATATTTGTATAGTACGATCCTTGAATGGTGTGTTCTCAAGTTTCATACGTGTGCAGTTAATTGTGTAACAAACGGATAAAACAGAAGGCTGTTTTAAAGCACTTTGTTTTAAAAAGTTAACACGATCTTAAAGTGTCCCTCCTTTTCATTTTCGACGGTAAAAAAACGAGTGGTTGAATTTAATTTGGTTATACATTCATTGCAGATGATGGTGAACTTTAGTGATGTCCAAAAAACGCTACCAGTGACAAAATCCACAATAACATGTTAAATGATCGCAGACTGAAGGTATATGTTCTTGCTAATATTGCAAAAGACTCGATAAATCGTGTCCAGTACACTTTACTGACGTCTTGGGTATGAAGAAACTTTTCGTTCGATGGCTGCCACGTTTGTTAACAACCGACAATAAATTCATTCGAATGCACAATTTTGAAGACTGTTTAGACTTATTTCAAAGAGTTTTGTCGATGCTTTATAACAGTAGATGAAACATGGATTTATCATTACACACCAAAGTGGATGGGAGGAGGTGAGTGTGTCAAAGATAGCGAAAATGGTTCCATATATAGAAAAAGTCATGATTACGGTTTTATGGTTTACTCTAAATGCGGTGCTCATTGTTTTGTAACAAAGCAGGACCATTACCAGAGAGTATTATATTTCACTATTGGACCAATTGCAGGCTATTATTGTAAGTATTTAAATATAGCTAAAAAGAAATTGCTGTTTCACCACGACAATGTGCCTGTATGCAAATCTTGGGATGTTGCTTCAAAATTCCCTGATTTACGTTTCGAAAGTGTTTTCACGTGAGTTAAATTATTAGATTTGCCAAATCTGAAGATTTACAGGGCATTTTGAAAAACAAAAAAAAATTTTAAAAGTCTTGCGTTGTATCTGTCAAATTGCAGACCTAAATAAATATCGACTATTATATCTCCCCCTATAAATTGCTAGGAAAAAAATATTTGAATTAATTACGACTCATCCGTGATATTTATGATAAATGCTAATTTGTTAATTCTTGTCCTTTATTTATTTGTTTTTTGTTTTGTATTTGACATAACTCTCATTCTATGATGGAGGTAACCGATTTTTCGAAATGGTCTCACGAAGTTAACATTAGTTATGATCTAAGACTTACTCTAATTTAGACATATTAAACCTATAAATGAAGACTATATAATACATACGTTTCTATAATGTTTATCTAGTTGTGTGATATTCATAATCCATCCAGGGTATCCAATGAAACTTCGTATTGCATGTAATTTAGATAAAGTTTTTTCACGGGTGACATTGTCCATCCAGTTTAGGTCTTGAACAGCTGTTTTAAAAGCATATTTTATGTCCTCCAACATTTCTAGGACCTATATTATGGAAATATCTATATATTATACATTATATTGATTAATTAAAGGATTAGAATGCTAATTTGTCTACGTCCAGTTAAAGAGAGAATGAAGGTTATTTATAATTTAAAATGTGAAAATCGCACAAGAGATTTTTCTAATTACATCAGCCCATGACATTTCGGAAGCTATTTATGTTGTTACTTCTTCAAACCTATAATATTTAATAGGTATTACCAAAACAACTTGAAAATTTGGAATGGAACTTATAACATGTAAGGTGTAATCATAAACATTTTTATTAATAGAGTAGATTAGCAAACAATCATACAAAAAGTTATTTAAAACATATTAGTCGACATTTGCCAACGACGAAAATACTTTAAAATTACGTTGAATAGATAGGTTGATCAAATAACGGGTCTTCCAGTAAGGACTTCCGAATTTTGACACTTGATAGCGGCCATATTGTTGAAGCTACATCTGTCGAATTGGCTGTCATTTATTCAGTCTGTCTTGCCAAATTACCATGAACGGATATAGCGTTCTATAACACGTGCAAATGATAAAACTGTTTTATCAAAATGGGGTTCCGTTTGGGCAACGTTCCGCGCGCTTCGCCCATTTTAAGGTCACCATAATCGTTCTACCGAGAGGATTATTAGTGGATAAATTTGAGTCCACTGGTTCAGCAAACAATGAACCAACACTCGGACGATGACTAAACGCAAGGTGTACCGAAAACATCGCCGCTGTTTGTGAGAGTGTGCAGGAGAATCCGAGGCAGTCGATTTCGCGTCACTCACAAAAACTCGGCCTTTCGCTAATTTTGCGTTGTGACTTGGGCCTGCACCTGTACAAAATTCAACTGACTCTGAAGCTGAAGGTCAACAGCCACAGACAATGATGTGTGTTCGCTGTATGGGCCATGGAGCAGTTGGAAACTGACCTTAATTTTCATAAAAAAATTATCTTCAGCGATGAGGCCCATTTCTGAATGAATTTGGAACGATATCAATCGGCATGAGATCGAAGAGCGATCAATGCATCTAGAAAAAGTCACTGTTTGATGTAGATTTAGGGCTGGCAGCATCATCGGTCCATATTCTTTGAGAATAACGTTGACCAGACCATCACCATCTACGGCAAGTGCTATAGGTCGATAATTACTAACTTCTCCTGGCCTGAATTGAATGATATGGACACCAACGACATGTGGTTTCAACAGGGCGGCGCTATGTGCCACACAGCTCATGCCACATTGGATATTCTGCACGAGCGATTTGAGGGCATGGTCATCTCATGTGAAGGTGATGTGAACTGGCTACCGAGATCGTGCGATTTGAGCCCGTTAGGCTCTTTCTTGTGGGGTTTTCTTAAGTCGCAGGTATGCGAATAAGCCACAAACCACAGTGGCCTCTAAGCCAACATAACCCATGCTATCGGTCAAATTCAGCCAGATTTATGCACCAAAATCATGGAAAATTGGACATTTCGGATGCACGCCATCCAGCCAAGCATCGAGGGACATTTGCACGGTGTTATATTCCATACATAATGGCATCGATAGGTCTTTCAAATGATATCGCACACGCACTTTGTTTTACATAAATTTAAAGATAGGAAGCGCTTAGTGAAAGACCGGTTAGTATTTAAACGTATTTCTAGTTTTGAGACAGAGCTAGAATCTTGCAGTACAAATAAAAACAAAATACACAAGAGGGACTGGAGAGCAAGGTATTTATTTCGTCAAATCATTTTTTAATATATTTTTATTTTAAGTTAACGATGATTCATTAAAAATGATCTTTTGCTACATAGTGGGCAAATTTTTCATTTCGAGAACCCGTAGAACAAAGTTCAAAAAAGTTGAAAATTTTTTGTCCTTTGTTCTTTTATTTTTGCCTTCTTCTATATTTCGAAATTTTTTCCTCTTTTCTTCCACGTTGCGATACGAATCAGATGGGTGAGATAATATACCCCATTCCAATTCCTTTATTTTGCCCAGAGTCTTTCTGCAGATTGTAATCTTGCATTTTCATGCTGTGGAATGATGGCTTTTTAGTCATGGGTTGGATACTTTTTAATCAAAACTTAATTTACTTGATCTAATTGTTGACAATGTAGGTTAGTAAGTAGGGTCTAACCTACTTGTAGCACGTCCAAATGTATTACGGCCTGATTATTCTACTAAACAGGCAACGGTACCTTTCTAGATCGTAAGTGTGGGTTTAGGGTAGTTAGTGGGGGTTTGATTGTCATAAAGCGTCATTTCTCACCTCCAGTAACTAAACATTTAAGAAATGCTTCTGGGTTATGTAGTTGCAACAATAAATTACAGGTGATTGAACGGTTAACTTTGTTTTCTTCTGACAGAGTCTGTGGAACACAAGCAATTTCTCTGTTAGCTTTACCAATCGGCTTCAGATTTTCTTGAATAGTAGGCCAAGGTTTTAAGTTTAGTGTGATGTTAAGTTTATGTGATGACTCTTCGCTCGTTTGTAAAGGATTTGCTCAAATTCTGCCCGCAAAACATTATTATTCTGAAACACTTGTCTTTTTGAACGAGCCGAGTCAAAAAGATCAAAATTACCCCATTTGAATCTAGAAAAACACCTTTCGCATTTACACATTTAATATGGCTGGATAAATATCCTATATTTTTTGTAGTTTTTGTTGCAACACTATCTTTCCGAAGATCGAATAACATACAACCTCGATTATGCAACTTAATTTTATAAAATAAAAGAAAAGAAGTAGTTTTCACTTGCAAAAATATATTGCAAACTTATGTATGTAACCAACTGATTAGCATTACACAAATGTTCATACGTGGAACTAATTAAAATAAATAAAATGGAAAGGACAATGGCAGGTTCTGAGCAGATTATGAAGTAATATTATTGTTTCAGAGAGTTTAATTTGAGAACAATTTAAATTTCGAAGGTGACGGTTTAAACTATCTTAGAGATGCGACGTTCCTATTTAAATATTGCAATTTAATCTAAATTATCTTTTGAAATGTGAATCCAAATATGTATTATAGAATATTTTTGTGTTCTTTACAATTTTAATGTTAGTTGCTCATTATAATTCATTTATAATAACTACTGAAAGTAATTATTTTGTGTTATGAGCTAAAGTAACAGAAAGAAACGAATGGTTTGCTTCGGGATTCTTCATATATTTGTAAGAGGGTAGCTGTTTATATTTCAGGAATAGCAAACAAAAAAATTTTTATTATCGAAAATAGTTTTATTGTTTTTCGAAATGTTCTCTTCGATAATCAATGCACTTTTGCATTCATTTAAACCAATCCGAAAAGCATTACTGCCACTGTGAACTCGGTATCTCCGAAATATGAGTTTTGAATGCCTCAACTGCCTCTTCCGGCGTAGAAAACCGTTGACCACGAAGTTTATTCTTCACATGTGGGAACAAAAAGAAATCACAGTGTGCTAGATCAGGGCTGTACGGCGGATGGCTTATCAATTCAATGTTTTGCCCGGTCAAATATTCAATTGTTTGAATCGACCTGTGAGAGCTCACATTGTCATGGTGGAGAATGACCTGTCGTTTCCGGTTTGCTTTCCTTATTTCTTCAAAAATTTTTGGCAAACAAATAATTTTGTGTACCATTCGGAATTGACCGTTCTATAATTCTCTAAAGGCACGGTTGCAACGTGACCGATTTTTCCGAAAAACCAGGCGACCATTTGTTTTGATGTGCTTCGAGTGCGAACAACTTTTGTTGGTTTTGGCTCATCTTGGAATACCCACACAGTCGACTGCTATTTACTATCGGGCTCATACGTATAAATCCAAGATTCATCACTCGTGACGACTTTATAAATGTTCTTTGAAGTACAGCTATTGTATTTTTTGTGCATTTCTTGGCACCAATCGACGCGAGTCGTTTTTTGAGCGGTTGTCACATTATGTGGTGTCCAACGTGAACATAGCTTCTTAACGGCTACCCTCCTATTCATTTTATAGCTCCAACTTAATATATACATAGCGACTATTAACTGGTTCTTTTGCCTTAAATAATAGCTTGTATAAGATGTTTAAAATGATGGTGAACTGGAAATCAATATTATTGACATTTAAGACACTAGTAGTGAAATGAAAAAAATAGTGGAACGGTGTGGGAATTCGTGGCAAATTTTGCCATGAACTCTCGTTGAGCTTAGTCCCCATATGGCCGACTGGCTATTTTTACCCTCTAGAAGGCAGCGAAACTATTTTTTCAAAAGTATTATATTGGCAGTGAATTGGCGGTAACAAATAAAATACAACTGTTATTTGTGGGTCTACTGTTGGTTCACAGACATTTCAAAATTTTTTTACAAGCAACGCAGTAATTATAACATTATAGATAATAACAATCGACAACGTTTTTTAGAAATTTAGCCACCCAGCCAAAGAGATATAGAAATATATCTTTACTTGACTAAATTGCTAAAAAACGTTGTCGATCATTATAATCAGTAATGTTACAATAAGCTGTGATTTTTGTCAAAAAATTAAAATTCTTTTTATTTTATTAAAAGAAATAGCTTCAATAATTTATTCCCATGCGATAATGTATACAAAAACACTTAACTTACATAAGTGAATAATTAATTACAAATAACATATGTAAACACATTAATTGGAAATAAAACGTTATACTGACGACACTGATGGCGCGAATCAATTGCTTATTAAATTGAATATTGGTTAGTTTGTTCAAATTTAAATTTAATCTGTTTCTTAGTCATATTAATAGGTTTCGAATAATCAAATAATTAAAAAATGATTAATTTAAATACTTATTTTCGAAATATTTTCCTTTTAATTTACTTTGGATTAAAATTAGAGATTACCTAATAGGGAAAAATATTTTTTGAGCTACTAAAATCCTTCTTACCTTATTTTTGCGGCTCTCATCGAAATTGGAACGGATGTAAAAAAAGCTTAATGCGAGTCCAAAGTTTAAGTTGACGTTATTTGTACATTTTTTCCATCTGGGCATTTCTGCTTGTAATCCGTATAACTGCTGGGAAAAGTCAAAAGCCAGTGTACGAAACTTTGTTAGAGTAAGTGGAGCTAATGTTGAAAATATGTTCCACCATATGAACCGTTCTACAATATTAATTGCTTGATGATTTCTTTAATACAAGAAATTTTATTAAATTAACAGATATTCTACGTTAACGAAGTTATATTCCTGTGACGCAGTTTTAGTGAAATTGTGTAAATTCAAGGTCCTAAAATTAATTTTAGTTAAAGGGCCGATTAATTTTTAGTTTAGATCTGGTGTAATATTGATTTGTCGTAAGTTGATTTTGAAGCGAAGTAGTTTAATTTGTTTACTTCATATCACACGTAGACGTTCATTTATACGAAAAACGTATATGTATTATAGGATAACGCATACAGTTGTTAGCACGTCCATAGTTATTAGAATTCTTTGGATTTTGTTACGAAGGGAGTATAGATTTCGTATTTCTTTCTTGTATAGTAAAAAAATATCAAAAAGAAGACAACGAAACAAATTCTATTTTTAAATGTAATGCCCCTGATTTATTATATGTATGTACATTTAACATTTATTTCACTGTTCGAACAACTTGCGAATAACACTAGAAAAAGTCTTTTGATTCCAAGTCAAATTCGCATCGTTTTTGTCGGTTGCTCGTCCTGGTAGAATTTCTAGTCGCATCAGGTCTGCTTCAGGGGTTCGAAAAGATAGTAATCACTGAATGATGTCTGGATTATATGTGGAGATGGCCGGATGGGAAAGGATCAGGTAACATTTTGCATCGCAACTATTAGAGTTATTTCTATTAAACGCAATATAGTGAAGAATGATGTCTTTATTCAATAGTTAGCGTTATACTGTTCTTATAAAGTCTCCGATTTTAGAAGAAGTTGATATGAATATTCTGTATTGATACTCTTCCTTGTGAAACCTTTGGAAAAGGTTTTGCGGAATTTTAAATCGCTTCTGCCTTTATTCACCAGATAAATCTTTCGGCATCCGTTGCGCACTAACTTTTCTAAAGCTCGGCTTTTTGTGAATAATAACCTAAACACTTATTTTTAGCAGAATAACCAATTTGCGAATTTTGTCTATTTTCCGAACATCAACAACAATTCATCGAATCATCAAACTGCCGTAGTGAGTTTCGGTCAATTTGACACAAGTTTGCGACCATCAATAAGCGAGTTACACCATTCAAATATTAACATTCTCGAGACATTCCTCACCAAATTGTGTTTGCAATTGATGATAAATATTGGAAGCTTTTCAACTTCAGCACATGAAAATTTAATACTAATTCGTTCTACAACATCAGTAGGTACATCATCGGATGATATGCTCGAGTTTAATACTACTAACATTATTTTTATTAGAAAAACATAATCTCTACTATCCATATTTATATCCATATCTACTATCCATAAGTGTTTTGATTATTCTAAAGTAAATCCGAATATAATGCATAAGTGAGAGTCGTAAGTCCAGATCAAATCTATGTATACTCCCTTCGTAGTATATATGTAGATAGGTTATGTTAGTTCTAAGTAGGTAGTTTAAGCTGTTAGGCTGTTCCAATATACTTTTTTATATATGTGATATCTTGAATTTGTTTTCTTAGAAAAAACAATCAGCAACAATTATAAGAGTTTCGTATATACAAAATGTATCAAGATGACCTCTAATAACAATAATAGATAGAAAGGTACACGAATAAATTTACAAATGTAATTTATACTTTACAAAATTATTATAGTTTTAAATTCATTAATACTAAAAATAAAGTGTCGAGGCATCCAGAATGTTTTATTTATTTCAGTGTGCCAATAACCGTGAATTCGAGTCTTCTTAAATTTGAATTTTTTTAATAAATTTTATCAAAACTTAGACTGTTCTGAGTTTACAATATAAATACGTGATTTTGAAATTCTTATAGGCTAGATATTAAATTAATAGAAGGACAATTAGCAAATAAACTTCGATCAAATGTTAATCTGTGTGCCTATTATCTTATTATATTATTATCCTATTATCAAACTCCTTTCATTTATTATTATTATTTAGCACGATATTTTCTATTTTCTCTAATTTTCATGTTCTTAACAACAATTTTTACATGTACTGAACACTACTGATTTTTATATTTGCTCCACGTTTAAGACATCAAACTCTGCTTTTATATATGGAAATGTGTTTACTTTTATTTATTTATATTTTCATAGCTTAAATTGCACAAATTTGTTTATTCCTCCCTTCAACATGTATTTAGGTTGTTGATATTGCTTGTACCAATATGTTATATATAGTACTGTGCAAAAGAAAGAAGCACTTTCTTGAATTTTACAAGAACCTATTATAAACGGATAAATAATAATCTTACACAAGCTGAAATGTTTTTTAATGTATGGAAACTAACACATATCGATATTTAAACATCAATAATTTAAATTTTCAATATTTTATATGACCACCTTTATTTTTTATGGTATCCTGTATTCTTCCTGGTAGGCTTTCCATTAACGCATTAATGAAACTTTCAGGAACATTGTACCACTCTTCCTGTAGTATGTTTCATAGTCCATTTTTGTTCTTTGACCCCCTTTCACACTTTTTCCTGTCAAGATAATCTCACACATGCTCAATAATATTTAAGTCAGGACTTTGAGTCTGCAATACCCCATTTGCTTCCTGTTGTGTTAAATAAGTTTTCACAAGTTTTGAGGTATTCTTGGGATCATTATCTTGCTCTAGAATGAAATTATTGCCAATACGTCGCTGCCCTGATGGTATGGCATGTTCTTCTAATAGTGTTCTGTATTTCTCACCAGTTAATTTACCCCCTATTTTTACAATTTCACCCACACCTGCTGCCGAAATACAATCCCAAACTTGGATATTGCCTCCTCTATGCTTCATGGTAGTGTGTAAACATGGTTCCAATAACGATTCACCAGGGCGTCGTCTAACATACTGACGTCTGTTCGTTTCGAATAATTCAGTCCATACTACTTGTCGCCACTCATTATATCCCCAAGTTTCGAGGTCTCTGGCATATTTTAATCGTTTCCCTTTATTAGCTCGTCGCAGTATGGTAGGGTTTTCTCAAGGCCACGAATTCCCTCAAGCCTGATCCGAGCAAGTATCGCCTTATTGCTGAAGCATGTCCCGAAGTACCAAATATTCGCGCAAGATCTTGAGCTAGTTTTGTGCTAGCTTTCGTACGATTTCTTTAGGAATGTGCTTTACTGAGCTTTTTTGGACGTCCATTCTTTGGTCTATACTTACACCGACGGTTTCAGTCATTCTTTTTATTGTTTGTTGAATGGCATACCGGGAACATTTCACAATCTTTCATATTTTCACTTGATTATAACCCTTAAGTCTTTGGTGTAAAACAATAACTTTATTTCTGTCTAGTAATGCTATTCTAGGCGTTTTCTATCTAGTGCAACGATTTACAGCTCGCAATTTTTTTGAAAACAAAAATTTCACTCGTGGGTGCATTTTTTAAGAATCGAAACAAATTCTATAGTGGAATCGCTCTGTATCGTTTCTACCACTGAATTACAAATAAAATCTTGTAGATAAATAACTCTCTCTTGAAATTTTATTGCAGAACATTGTGGTGCAATGAAATTTATTACTTTAATCCTCTTATTAGGCGGTTGATCTCACTCCTACACGGAAGTATGATGTTATAAACTTGGAAATTTCTAGTGATTTTATTTCTACCAATAAATGAATCGTTCTTGGAAAAATATATTAAGTACTATAAATTAAATTAACCCCATAATTATTAGTAAAAACGTTGTAGTAAATCAGTTTTGGAAAATATTGTTAGGTGCTTCTTTCTTTTGCATAGTACTGTGTGTATATATATATATATATATATATATATATATATATATATACAAAGGGTATTAGGAAAGTTTTGCGATACAGCTTTGTTTATTTAATTTTTTCAAAGTAATTTCCTCTACACTTAATACACCTCTCCATCCTCCGAAATCAATCATTAAACCAGTTCTGTCAAGTTTCACTAGGGGTAAAGCACACTCGTTGTTCCAAGCCCGCAGAAGGTCCTCATCACTGGAAAACCGCCTACCTTTTAGCTTTATTTTCACATGCGGGAACAGTGCAAAGTCGTAGGGAGCAAGATCTCGACTATAGGGAGGGGGCTCGAGAAGTTTCAATTCTGTCATGGTCAAATATTCGGTGCAGGCTTAGGCGCGGTGAGCTGGAGCATAATTATGATGGAGGAACCAGGTGTCCATTCTTGACTTTGGCCGCAGGTTCTTCATAGATCCAATGACTTTAGGCAGGCACTGTTCAGTATACCACTTAGCTGTGACTAAAATATAAATATATAAAATAAAATACGGCATTTTCTTCTTCACAGATTGGGATTTTCTGACAACTACGGGTATGTCCTCATCATCAAAGACCCAAACTTTGCTTTGAGTTTTAGTCGGCACATCGTACTAGTGCAGCCAAGTCTCGTTATCTGTCACGATGTTGTTCACATAGCGAGATTGTCCCTTACTAAACTTTTTTAGCATCTCCCGGCACGAAGTCACACGTTGTGTCATCTGCTCTTCAGTCAGTCGATGCGGCACCCAGAGAGAACAAAGTTTCTTCATGTGCAAATGATCATGCACAATCGAACGAATTCTTGGTGCATTTAGACCTGAGGTACCCTCTATCTGTTGGTAGGTCACTCGCCTGTCCTCGCCAAGCATTTTCCTCACAGTAGTAACGTTTTCCTCCGTAACTGACTTTCGTGGCCTCCCCGGCCTCTCAGCATTCTCCACAGTTAAATTTCCCCTTTGGAATTCTCTATACCACCTGAATATCGTTGTGCGATGTGGACAAACATCACCTAGTGCAAGAGTAATTTCTTCGTAGCACTGGCCTATGTGTAAACTAGCACGAAATTATAACGCAAAACTGCTGCAGAATCATCCACATGGACCTGCGGGTACTATGCACGTATAAATATGTCTCAACATGGAGCAACAAGCAGCGTCCTACGATTCATTGTTGCGTCATATAGCAAAACTTTCCTAGTACCTTTGTTTATAATTATATGTCCGTTTTTACCATAAAACTTTATTAAATATGATATACAGCTTTGTTAATATGTTTTATTTTTCTTCTCATAAGAGTCATATTTTAATTTTTTGCACTTAATTTGAATTTAATAATATTTACTTTGTTTAACTTCTAACTGAGACCGTAACCTTTCTAAGAAACAAAATGAAGAATTTTCTCTTTCTTTTAATATACAATACTAATAGTCTATTTACATCACATGCATTATCCCTTTACATTGTTTAATATTTATATACGTATATAATAGATTATTTCATCCAAAATCATATTTAATGTAATTATATCCATTTAGATTATATTTGCGTTAATTTCAAATTAATACTTTAAATATATAATAAATTAATATTTAAACTATTATTTATAATTTTATTTCGTAACAGTAGGCACAACTAACAATTTAAGCAATTAGGAATGAGATGATTCTCATTTCAAATATACAAGACATGAATTATTTAGAAAACGTTTCGTATACTTATAGTGTATAAAGTCAACATACCTAATGTCCTTTTGTTCACGTTGAGTAACAGATTAGCCAGTTTTTGCATGTACGGGAGATCAAGAAGAATAGCCGTGTCATTAGCAAAATTCAATTCCACATTAGTATCACTGAAAACAGTTTCTAAATAATTTTTCCAGTTCATCTACAAAAGAAAATTCTTATTTAAGGTTTAACCATCATTTTTTCGAAGGTATTGATAATAACAATAACAATAATAAAAGCAATAATTGCGATAATAATTTTTAATCATAATGCATAAGCAGTATATGTATGAGACCAAGTAAATGGAAAAATTTACAACATGCAATAATCGCACAAAACAAACAAATTAATTTGTATATTTTACAAAAATGTCTACACAATGTAGTTAAAGGTTGTCAAAAGAATTCTAAACTGTATATACCCTGTTTCAAAATGAGAGAGATAAATTTCTGAACAGACCCCAAGGTCCAAATTATATTTACGAAATTCTTGAAATCAATTTTACTCGGTAAAATGAAATTTGAAAACATGTGTAAAATATGAAACCAGCTACTACTTACGACAGAATTACAAATGTAGTAGTACAATACGTGAAAGTAAAGTAGAATAGAAAAGTAAATAAATCATTAGTATTGCTACATAATCCATGTATTGAAATTGATGTGTGTAGTTAAGATATTTGTTTATAAAACACATGTAATTTTAATTATTTGTTTAAAAAGTTCTAATAGCAGGTACATAACGTGTACATAATAATACTTAATGTTAATTAATGATTATAATTAAAAGAAATGATATGACATTTCACGGACTGTTTCTTTATTTCATCTAGTATCTATTATTTTATTTTTAGATACGATCAACAATATTTCTTGAAAAACTTTAAACTACTTATTTAATCTTGAAGCATTTCACTGTCAAATTAAATATCTAAATAACAACAATTTTTTAAATTACCTGTTGGCGAATTGTTGACCAAGCAAATTACTTTATGTATCATTTTGTTTTACCTAATACTGCAATGCAAAAAAGGAATGAATATAGTAGGAACTAGCTTAAATTTCACAACTACAACAATTTATGATCATGAAGATAATCACAAAAATATCTGATCCTATAAACTATTTCATGATTTTAGAATTTTGATTAATCTGGTACGTAGACTTCCGCGGTCGTGGTCCATGCTATCCGCTTCTGGGCTTCCGGGCTGGAACCGCGTCACTGGTATAACTGCCGACGTTTCGTACCCACTCGTATGGTACATCTTCAGGGCTCAACTACTGCTACTGTCTGTCGCACTGAAACTTGTCAGTGTGTTTCAGTGCGACAGACGGTAGCAGTAGTTGAGCCCTGAAGATGTACCGTACGAGTGAGTACGAAACGTCGGCAGTTATACCAGTGACGCGGTTCTAGCCCGAAATCCCAGAAGCAGATAGTATTAGAATTCTGATGTTGGTAAGGAAACCGAATCATTACTATCGCTATCGTCTTCTCTAATAGAAATTATGAATAGTTCAATAACTTCATCAATATGTGCTTCGTCCTTGTTAAAGTGATTTATACAGTTTCGTCATGCAACGATGCGTTATCCATAACAACGACACCATTATTTGGTAAATAAGGTAATATCTTAGTGAACCAATCCTTAAACACTGAGGCGATCGCGTTAATTTCTTCATGATAGTCAGATGTTTTCTTACTTTTAAACACTAATAAACCATTGTATATAAAGCTGTCGGAACTGTCAATATGTAATATTATAAGCCGATGGATTTTTTAATCCTGTGGTAAGTCCTTCCACAAAGACCCGTCTATGCTTAAAACATTTGTATTAGTCCATACTTTCCGCATTGTATGACCCTCATTCAACCAGGCTTCGTCTAAATAGAAATTCTGGAATATATCATGTAAGTACATAAGTTTGTGGACTTTTTGCGCTACTGTGGTAAAAAACGCTGTTATTCTGATAACTGCTGATTTATTGCTTGTTCTCTTAATTTTTTGTTTTTGTTTCAGAAGTATCACAGTCGAATTGTCTTAAGTACGGCAAAGACGTAGTTTTTGTAACAAAAGAAAATGGAATCATCAAACAAGTACAAGTGGCATATTTTGTACTTTTTTTTTTAAATGAAAAAAAAACAACAGTTGCTGCTTCAGAAATAAACGCGGTACACGGAAAGATGTTCCGAGAGATGGAAATTTGGAAGCTGAGTATGCACCCCGATCTGGACGTTCAGTTCAATTTGATGAGGAGTCCTTGCAGGAACAAGTGGAATCAGAATCAAGTTTAAGTGTGGATCTGTTGGCTGCAAGGTTAAATTCAATTCATGGAACTGTTTACAGACATCTGAAGAACATAGGCAAAGTTTCGAATCTGGGGAAGTGATTGCCTCACAAATTATCTGTAGCAAACTTGCAGCAGGTGTATTCTCAGTTACTACAGCGTTATGAAAATAAACCTTTTCTAAATCGCATTGTTACTGGCGATGAAAAATGGGTTCTTTACAATAACCCAATTCGAAAACGGCAGTGGTTAAATGCTGGAGAAACACCGAAACCCTAACCAAGAAAAGTTCTGCTGTTAATTTGGTGGGTTATGTCAGGTATCGTCTATTTTGAACTGTTTGATCCAGACCAGACCATTACAGCAGAATATTACTGACAACAATTGACTAATTTCAATGCAGCACTTTTAAACAACCGGCCGTCCCTAGTGAATTGACGAAGTTTTATTCCGCCACGACAACGCGCGACCACACACTGCAAGAGTAACGCGAAGCAAACTTCAGGAACTCGGTTGGGAGTTCATGCCACATCTAGCGTACTCTCTTGATATTGCACCGTGTGATTATCACTTGGCTTGCAGTAACATCTTGGTGGACAAAATTTCACTACAAAAGAGGCCTTAAAAAGGATATCGAGACGCATTTCAGCTCAAAGGACAAAAAGTTTTTAGAGGAGGGCATCAAACAGTTGCTAAATCGTTGGGAACAGATTGTAAACAATGAAGGAAAATATATTTTGGATTAAAAATCAGTAAAAATTGTTTTCTTCATTTATTTTAAAATCACCTTGAAAACGAACGAACTTATGGACTGACCTGATATATAATGAAATATCTTTTAGATATTGGTGTTTCCATTTTATATCATATTTTTCAGTAAGAACACTGTTTCTGCTTCGTTTGATGTATTTGTAATATATAATAGAATTATATTAAATATATTAATATACTGCAAATATTCTTATTTAAAATTTACTTGCTTCATTAATTGATATAATGTTGAGCGGCTCATAGTCGGTAGTTCACTACTGTTATTTATCGAATTCGAGACTTTATTCGACGAAGTTCATTCTCACGAAACAAGTTGTGTATTAATTGACAAACAAGAGATTTAACAGCTCAATCAAAAGACTTATATTCACCAATAATTCGATATATTGTCCGCTTGGAAATTATTAGAAGTAATATGATATTATAAACAAATTCCTAAAAGCGCGAACGTAATATAAAGAGTCAATGATGTCAAATATTCGACAGTTGATAGCGTACGACTAGGTGATTTTGCTTTGCTCTCAATCAATGAGAATTAACTACCATTTGGGTCTGTTCAGAAATTTGTTTCTCTTTTTTTGATATGAAGTATAGTACCAGAGTAGATTTGTATTTCTGATACATAGATGACAGTCGGAGTATCAAATCGATTTTTTTTATTCGTGAAATTCCAATCTGCTATCATATAATCCGCCAATCACCATTCATTACTGTATATTCAATAAGTTTTCATCTAAGTATGAAATAAATAACTTTTGTACATTTATTCAAATGGAAAAGATAGTATCAGTATCGAGAGGTAATTAAATATTTCGTTTTGAAAAGTTTAGCATCGACTGAAATAAAAATTGAGATGGAAAAGTCAAAAGCGGTTACGATTGATGTTATTGAAAAGTTCATAATACAGTCCTGAATGATCGTTGCATTGAGGCAACGTATATGGAGGATATGGAGGGATAGGACGTTGATGCAAGGAATTCTTTAAGATCAGTTAGAAATCAGCTGAATTCATGACGCCAGCTTCGTGATCCTCACGCTGGGCGACGATGCATTAGATTTGAAAATATTTTTGATTTTATATAACATTGCAAAAACTGACTGAAAACCTGAAGCAATGCATCGTTTCGCTGGTAGTGGATTAATATGGAATCATTATCGTTGTTGATTCTGGTAATAGATTTTACTGAATACAAGTGTAAATTTACTTTTTTAGTAATATATATTGTGAACATACATATATATTCCACCATATGTGGTTCGCTATGATTATGAAGTATTTTTCGAGGTGATGCTTTAGAACTTTGGCTAAAATCTTATAATTTTTGTCGACTTTAATTGACACTTATTTAATTCGTTTAATAATAAGCTCTCTGAGCTTTATGCTCCTGTTAAACTTCAAACTTAACTTGCGTTAATATAATAACGTGTTTAACATTGATGACGGGTTACTTGATCTAGTTTTAAGTAATGATAATAATTTATCGGGTGTACATGATTTGAATTTTTTATTACGGAGACTAAACATCACCCGTTCTAAGATATGTGTGTCCTCATCATCAAAGACCCAAACTGTGTTTTGTGCTTTGGTCGGCACATTGTAATAGTACAGACAAGTCTCGTCACCTATCACGATGTTGTTCACATACCAAGATTGGCCCTTATTAAACTTTTTTAGCATCTCCCGGCACCAAGTCACACGTCATCTGCTTTTCAGTCAGTCGATGCCGCACCCAGAGAGAACATAGTGTCTTCACGTGCAAATGATCATGCAGAATCAAACGGATCGTTGGTGCATTTAGACCTGAAGTACCCTCTATCTGATGGTAGGTCACTCGTCTGTCCTTGCCAAGCATTTTCCTCACAGTAGTAACGTTTTGCTCCGTAACTGACGTTCGTGGCCTTCCCGGCCTGTCAGCATCCTCCACAGTTAAATTTCCCCTTTGGAATTCTCTATACCACCTGAATACCGTTGTGCGATGTGGACGAACATCACCTAGTGCAAGAGTAATTTCTTCGAAGCACTAGTCTATGTTTAAACCACGCAGGAAGTTATTACGCAAAACTGCCCTTATCTCATTTCGTGACCACGATACCATCGCAAGCACTTTACACTCTCACTGCTAATGAATAACTGAGCCCATCGACATGGCGCGGCGGCTACTATGCACGTATGAACGTATCTCAATATACAGCAACAAATAGCTTCCTACGATTCATTGTTGGGTCATATTGCAAAATTTTCCTAGTACCCTTTGTATATAAGATTTCTCATTAAATTCCATTTTTTATTTTTCTGTTATTCTACTGATTTTTTATTTTTCAGTTTCTGTGGAAAATTGCTTCACGTTTTTGTTTACTATTATTTTGTTCTGTAAGTGGAATACTTATTTCTGTGGGTCAATGAATATACTTCTTATTATTATTATGCTGGAAAACTTTTCACTTAATTCACATATCTATGGTTTTGAGCTCGAACTGTAGGCGGCCTATACGGCGCCTTTTTTTAAAGGCGAATAAAGAGTTCTATAAACTATGAAATATTGCGGATGATATGGCTATATTATAAATTGTTCAACATACATTTTCATAAATTTCTAATTAATTTAATTAATAAATTTCTTATTGAATATGAACTAAATTTTCTTTGTTCACCTCTATTACGAAATGTGCCTTCTTACCTAGAATTATTGCAACTTTTATGAATGGAAATTTTAAAATAAGCTTTTCAAATTATCGTGAATTCTAAATTGCCAGTATCCAAATACGATTATAATAAATTGTGTTATAATTTGTAGCAATAAGCAAGTATAATTTGTAATATAATTTATGAACGTTAATTATAAAATTCCCTTTATAATCGTCATTATTTTGTAATTAATTTAAAATTATAGGGCATACTTTTGTCTATTAAAAAATAATAAATATCAATAAAGCGGTGCTTTGAGAAGGATTATTATTTTGTCAAGATACACTTGTCAAGAAAACGTAAAGACCAAATAGAATATTGTGGGCATTGATAAAAGATCCAGCGTTTCATAAAATAACATAGTGAGACAATAGCTTGTTATTTATGTAGGTACAAGAGAATATCCGCTCCTTTCATAATTCAAGCGTGCACTTGTACGTACATATATTATATATATATATATATATATATATATATATATATATATATAACTCTTGTAAGTATTTTGTATTCTGTGCATATCTGTATTTTTAAAACAAAAATACCTCTAATGAAAAGTATATTTGTGTTGCACCATTATTGAAACATGGTTAAAATCTATCTTTACGAGCCGTTTATATTTCGTGAATAGCAAAAAAAAAAAAAATTTTTATCGAAAATAGTTTTATTGATTTTCAACATATTCTCCTTGAAAATCAATGCACTTTTGCAATCATTTAGACCAATCCTAAAAGCATTGCTGCCACTGTGAAGGTGGTATCTCCAAAATATGAGTTTTGAATGCATGAATTGCCTCTTCCGGCGTAGAAAGCTGTTGATCACGAAGTTTATGCTTTACGTGTGAACCGACTTGCAAGAGTTCGCATTGTCATGGTGGAGAATGATCTGTCATTTTCGGTTTGTTTTCCTTTCGGAATTGATTGTTCTGCAACTCTCTAAAGGCACGGTTGTAACGCGACCGGTTTTTCCGAAAAAACAGGCGCAAACAACTGGCTCATTTTGGAATAACCACACAGTCGACTGCTGCTTCCTATCGAGCTCATACGTATAGATCCAAGATTCATCACCTGAGACGACTTTATAAATATTCCTTGAAGCACCGCCATTGTATTTTCTGTGCATTTCTTGGCACCAATCGGCGCGAGTCCTTTTTTGAGTGGTTGTTAAATTATGTGGTACCCAACGTGAGCATAGCTTCTTAACGGCTAAATGTTCATGCAGGATCTTATGCACGCTGGTGTTACTAATACGTAGAGATGCCTCGATCTCACGGTGTGCCACAGGACAGTCTTGCATTAACAATTTAGACACTGCATTAATGTTTTCCTATACAACAACATTTGTGGAACGACCTTCACGAAATTCATCGTCCAAAGAACGCCGTCCAAATTTGTATTCACTATACCAACGATATACTGTAGTTTTCGATGGTGCTTCATCACCTTGTGAAGAATTCAGCTCGTCGATGCATTTTTGTTGAGATAATCCACAACGAAAGTTATGAAAAATAATTGCATGAAAATATTCGCAAGTTAATTCCATTTTTTCGCTGACATAAAATTTTAAATTACTGTCATCAATAGAAATAGTGACTGGATAATAAAACTGTCAAGGTAAATATTGTCAAAAATTCACGATGCATTCATCAGATCGGAATAGTGTTGCCAATTCCCGAAATATAAACGGCTACCCTTGTATCTTTTTTGGGAAGTTTTTCTAGAAATTGCTTTCCATTTGCTTTCCAATCCACCGGTAGAAATAAATGTTAAATTGTACACATATAGGATAGGATACATTACAATTGATGAAGTTTTGACAGCTATCAAGAAACTTGATTCATCAATGACTTGTGAACATGAACATGAGTTATGGACATATTACATAAAATATTTATATTTAAAGAATCAGACGGTGGTCAAAGTCAAATTGATTTTGAAGTTTATGGAAACTTTGCTCCATCTTTAAACACTGTTTATTTTTGAATTAATTAGATTAAGATGCAATACTCTTTACGAAAAATTACTTATGAAAGAGCTAAGTGCACGATGCGTGTCAAGACGGTTGATTGTCGACTGAAAAGGTACTCGAAAGGATATGTTAATGCAGGGTTTGACGATATTTAAACTTAATTTTAGGGATTTTTTTGCGTTAATCTAGTACAATATATGTATTTGAGTTGAAACAACAGTCAGTGATTGGTAAAAATGCGGGGAAAGAATCGCCTTCTCAGCGAGGTAAGTTATGGTTTTCCTAATAAATTACTTTGATTGACTACTGGAAGCATGGAGAAAATAATAACCGATAGTGTACTATATTATTGGATCGTTTGAAAAAGAAATAACACGATGCACAGTTTCTTAAATCGATTATCACAATGGCAAAACTTTATAAATTTGGTTTCGAATTGGTTTCTTGACCATCCTATTCTCCTGGTTTGGCCATGTCTATACAATCTAAAAAATGTAGTTTTGCAGCAGGAAGAAATTCTTGTTGAATATCATCGCTGTGTTCTGATGTGATAAAAAAATTGGAAACTTGTTGGATCAAGTGTATAGTCTGTAATGGAGGCTGTGTTTAAAATAACTAATTTTTTCAAAGAAAAACGTGAAAATTTACTTTCGTATCACAAAAATAAAATCATCGTCACATTATTAGGGTGTGTAAGAAAATAATGATATTGTTTTTAAATGGGTAATTTTATAAGCTAAGAATAAGCGTCATATGAGAGCTGAGATGTCGACAACCCGCTTGTTAAGCAGTTTGTCTTAAACGCTGTTTGTCGTAGTCGTCTATAAGGCAGCAATAATTCCTTGTCTAAAGGGTATTAATAAATTTATATATTCTCTATTTCGATACTACAAAGTAAGAAGTTAGAATCATATTTGACATATTGTATAAAGTAAAAAATATTATTTAAATCAAATAAATTATATATTTATATATGCACAAAGCTATATTGAACTAACACAAGAAAAACATTTCCTTGACAACAATCTTGAAATTACATCCTTGTGTGGTAAAACTGAATAACAAAGAACACGTGTTTGAGAGCTCATAGTCACAAAGGAGGTGATCACTTCTACTAGAACGTGACTGTGACTACATACTAAGCAGTTTATTATAGCTTTAAAGTGTTTTGATAATTTTGTATGGTTTAAAAACTGTTGAGCAGACTTTATAATTTACAATGTCTTTTTATTTTTTCAGCTTTGAATTCGATTTTGACGACAGTCCAAACACCATTCCTATGGTTAGATGGAAACGTTCACAAAAAAAGGAGTGGATTAGTTCTTGCCATATAGAATAGTTAACTTATTAATTTCTTGTTTGTTTTGCCACATTTGTGATTGTTTCATTCTTAAATTATGGATATTTTTCCTCTTCGACAAAGAAATTTGTTATAAAACAAGATTTTCTCAGATACAATATCAGAGAAATTGTACGTTTATTTTAGATTAAGTTTGGACTTCATTACTTTAAGAAGTAATGCTATTCATATGCTCTTAAATATAGAATAGACAGGATACCACAAAATGAAGAACGAGATCTTTTCATCTGTGCTACTGTAGAAGAGCAACTACAATTGTCTTTCCAAAAAGTTACAGATGAGTTTAATATTTCAGCTACCACGGTCCGTGGTGTTTCAAAGAAATACAAGTATCGTTCATATAAAGTAAGTTTCTATAAGTAAAAGTAAGTCGAATGAAATTAAAAAAGAAATTTAACGCTTGTAATTTCTATCAGATTAGTAGACTATTATACATTTAACTGTTGGAAAGAGTATGTAGATGAGATATATGTATAGCCAAAAACAAAATCATGTAATTGTAAATAAAGAGAAAAAGAATTTGACGAACTCGAAATCGACACAACGAAACGAAGCACCAAAATAGAAGTTGAAAAAGTAACCAAATATTTAAAGAATAACAATGTCGCAATATCAGATAAAATACACAATGAAATTATCAAGCAATCTTTAGATCAGGACGCTCTCCGTAACTCGACCACATGATGAACGGTAAAAGGACACTCACTTTATGTCTTTTGATTTTAAAAACGCTTTGACTAAAAATAAAAACAAAAGTTGATGTCCAATAAGAGTAGTAATCCAATGTACATAACAATAGATAGGATAGAAATAAAAAAAGATTTTACTTATTTGGGGAGCGTGTTGGATGAAAATAAAAATTGCCAAAAATACATTCAAAACAAATAAGAAAAGTATAAAATGTATACATTTTTGCAAAAGTATGAAATTCGAAAGGAATGAAACAAAATACAAAATTACGAATTTTTAATACAAACCTAAAGAGCATACTATTTTACGGATGCGAGACGTGAATAATTCATAAAAGTAGTTCAAATACTATTCCAGCTTCCATCCAAATATGTCGGTTTAGATATACAGGCTGTTTCAAAAAGAATATACTTATATCGAATGCATATATTTATTAAGCTTTAGGACATACGAATATGAAACTTTACACACATATTTACGAACCTTTCAAATTCAGATTACAGATGTTCAATACGTCCTCCATCAGCGACACGAACAATATCACATCGATACTCAAATTCCTCCCATACTCGGGCAAGCATGTCCTTCGTCATTGATGTTATGGCAGTACGGATCCGGTTCTTCAACTCTTCCAGGTTCTGTGGGAGTGGTGGTACATAAACATTGTCTTTAACGAAACCCCACAGGAAAAAGTCACAGGGTGTCAAATCTGGTGACAGTGGAGCCCATCTGAGACATGTTAAGTCACGGCTCCCGACCAATCCAACGGTTCGGTAGAGTTTCATTCAGATATTCACGCACTTGGAAACTCCAATGAGGGGGTGCCCCGTCTTGTTGAAAATTGAAGTTGTCTTCGTGCAGCATTGGAAACAACCAGTTTTGAAACATAGCGAGATACTGCTGACCGTTAACCGTGTTTCCATCAAAGAAGAATGGGCCGTAAACAGGTGATCGGGATATCACACAAAACATATTGATTTTAGGCCAATCTCGTATATGCTTAATGACTGCACGTGGGTTCTGTAGACCCCAACTTCGAACATTGTGTTTGTTTACTAGACTACTGACATGGAAAGTCGTTTCATCACTGAACACGATGCGTTGTGCGAAAGTGTTATTGTCAACAGCATCATGAATCTCGTTACAAAATGCTTGTAACAACTGTAACTTGTACGGCTTCATAACCAACCGACGTCTCAAAACACGCCAAATTGTTATTGTACGCAGTTGTAAATCCCGACTGGCACGACGAGTTGATTTTGAAGGATTACGTTGGAAAGCAGTTTGAATTCGTGTAACACTTTCTTCGAAACACGAGGGCGGCCAGGACCCTTTCCTTTACATACACATCATGTATCTACATCTGATGGTATCTGTCGATACCATCTGCGAATGTTCAATTTGGTAGCTTAACCTGAAACGTCTTTGCACTGTAATCACGGAATTGCACTTCGCAAACTCGAGAACACAAAATAACTTCTGCTGCGGAGTAGCCATTTTAAACATATGACGGTTATCAAGAAAAACAGAAGACAACTGACATCTAACGGCTATTAAATAAACTAGACTATGGTTTCTCCAATAGCCGAGCCGAGGCGCAGCGATCGATAGTTTGGACAAAATAATACTTTGTAATAGGTGTATTCTTTTTGAAACACACTGTAACTAATTGAAATAACAATTAATCGGAGGGAATGGGAGTGGAAATGTCATACAATGAGAAAAAGTAACAAATATTTCTAAATAAAGCTTGAAATATAATGCAAAGGACGACATTTTTATTGAAATTAATTATTACAGTCACGAACTTCTAGTTCTAAAACAATAAATTTCGAAAATCAATAAAAATATATTGCAAGTTTTTTACTTTAAAAGTTGAAATTTATTTGTTTAGTTTTTATTTAATACGCAACTTTGCAAATCTATTGGAATAATATTATTATTGTTATCTAACGTTACATTTTCTACTACACACAGTGTATGTACATAAAAAAGGATCTGTACGTGTTTCATTTAGTCTGTGTGTTCTCCTAATTTGTTTTTTCCCTTTATTATTATTTTGAAAATATAAATATGTGAATGCGAAATCGGTTGAAAATGTTCATGAAAATCATCACATTCACAGTTAACGTCAGATTTCTTTGTGGCTGCATTAAGTGTACCTCTCCAACCGAGGCATGTTTTTGATGAAGGACCATGGTTTATAATTTATGCGCTTGTACCGTTTTAATATATGGCCAGTTAGGATTTTAATACACTCGAATAGGTTGGCATTGGAGTGAATTAAAAAAACGCATACGATTTAGTTATTCTACTTTCAGCACTGGACGTAGTTTTAAAATGGTTCGAATAGGAAACAGCTTTTTTTTAAATAGGTGATAGGGTACCGAATAATATTTGTAATGCGATTCTAAAATTGTAAATTGGAAATGTATTGAGATATTTATTTTTTCAAATTTTTTATAAAATAATATAGATTAATGTTTAAACCGATTTGATGTTAAATTGATTGAGTCAAAGCTACATGCTCTAATTTAGTCCAAAACTTCATTAAATATAAAAACAGTAACAATACCAATAACAATAATGGTAATATAATCGAAAATTAAACCCATAATTTACCTTCTATACATGAACGATTTAAAAATATACATAGGCGCAGATTAATCACTTCAGTTATTATTAGACACAGTAAAAATCTCCGGCTAATCAAAATAACGTTGAGATTAGATAAGTGCAAAACATGATTCATAATTAAAGAAAAATACAACACGAAGGATGTAATATAAAATTAAATATAAATAGATGTAGCAGAAGGCCTTCAACAAGAATAAGCATATAAATATCATGCCATAATACAATTTTTTGTATTAATAATCTTAATTCAAGAAAAATTTATAAAACGCTTACGAAAAATTTTTAATAGTGATGATGATGCTGGTGATGATTGATTGATGATGATTAATTTATGATGGACACAATTTCAATTGATTACACTTTTCACACTATAAGTCATATTTGAGTTCTGTCAATCACATTTGAAAGAGGACCAATACTACCGCTAAAGCACTTCAGAATCGCATAGCAGCATCAGTTGTAAACAAAATGACTATATAACACTACATTTTTGCATTCGTGAGGTCTCCTACACTCACACCTTGAAATTTTGTTTGTGGAGATTCGTAAAAGATGTTGTTTACGTACTATCTCTTTCTACAAATTTAAATGACTTAAGAAACCGAACGACAGCTACGGTGAACTCAATGACGTACCACATTCTTCATCGAGTGTCAGATGAATTCAGGTATTCAGATATTATCCAGGCCTACATGCAGATACACATGTTCAGAAAGCAGTTATCATAAAAACAACAAAATCTCTCAATCGAACGTTTTTATAAACACAATCTGAAATAACAATCATTTCAATATGTTATATATTATAAAACTTATAGTGAATGTCGTTTTAGGATGGATAATCACACCATCATATGAGCCATGCTACTCGAGCTCACCTTACAGTGATAAGCTGAGAGAGTTCGAGAAAAGTTGTTATAATAATAATAATAATAAACATATCTCATTGATATAGTAGTCCTCAGTGATCAATGTAAAAAGGAAGAGCTCGAACAAAACTGATAAATACGTTCCATTAGTTGAGAAACTTAGAAGAATATGGTACCCGTGGATTGGAAAGCAAATGGAAAGCAGTTTCTAGAAAAGAAAATCATAAACTTACCAAAAAAAATACGTGGGTAGCCGTTTATACTTTGGGAATTGGCAACATTGTTCCTATCTGCTGATTGGATCGTGAAGTTTGTCATTTTTGACAATATATTTACCTTGAAAATTTTATTATCCGGTCACTATTTTCAAGTTACTGTCAACAATAGAAATTGTTGACAGTAACTTGAAAATTTTATATCAGGGAAAAAATGTAATTAACTCGCGAATATTTTCATATATGGTGATGAAACACCATCGAAAACTACAGTATATGGTTGGTATAGTGAACTCAAACTTGGACGGCGTTCTTTGGACGATGAATTTCGTGAAGATCGTCTCGCAAATGTTGTTGTGTTCAGAAGACATTAATGCAGTGTCGGAAATGATAATGCAAGACCGCCACGTGGCATACCGTGAGATCGAGGCATCTCTAGGTATTAGCACCACCAGCGTGCATAAGATCTTGCATGAACATTTAGCCGTTAAGAAGCTATGCTCACGCTGGGTACCACATAATTTAACAAACGCTCAATAAAGAACTCGCGCCGATTGATGCCAAGGAATGTACAAAAAATACATTGGCGGTGCTTCAAAGAACATTTATAAAGTCGTCACGGATGATGAATCTTGGATCTATACGTATGAGCCCGATAGTAAACAGCAGTCGACTATGTGGGTATTCTAAGATGAGCCAAAACCACCAAAAGTTGTTCGTGCTCGAAGCACATCAAAACAAATGGTCGCCCGTTTTTTCGGAAAAGCCGGTCACGTTGCAACCGTGCCTTAAGAGAATTGTAGAACGGTCAATTCCGAATGGTACACAACTATTTGTTTGCCAAATGTTTTTGAAGAAATAAGGAAAATAAACCGAAAACGACACCGTGACAATGCGAGCTCTCACAGGTCGTTTCAAACAATTGAATATTTGACTGGGCAAAACATTGCATTGATGAGCCATCCGCCGGACAGCCCTGATCTAGCACCCTGTGATTTCTTTTTGTTCCCACATGTGAAAAATTAACTCGTGGTCAACGGTTCTCTACGCCGGAAGAGGCAGTTGAGACATTCAAAACTCATATTTTGGGGATACCGCCTTCACAATGGCACCAATGCTTTTCGGATTGGTTTAAACGAATGCAAAATTGCATTGATTTTCAAGGAGACTATTTCGAAAAGCAATAAAACTATTTTCGATAATAAAAGTTTTTGTTTGTTTGCTCTTCTCGAAATATAAACGGCTACCCTCGTATCAGTTAAAATGCTACAAATATTTATTCAGAACCTGGGGCAAATTGATTTACCTATACACACTTGCTCAGAAAGCTGTAGTAATTATATTGTAAACATAGATCTCAGAAATATTTACATTAAATTGTAGAAAATAATACTGTTAGTATCCCATGGCATTATATATAATGTTCTAAACACGCAATGAACAACATAAATAAAATCCTCCTTTTTAATAATAATGTTTGTTGGTTCAACAGATAACCAATTACAGCACAAAAATATATAAAGGGTGTAAAATATACAAACAAAACGTAAATAATCGCAAAGGTATCATATATGAACAATGTAATCAAATCTAAATAATTAAAAGAAATCAATAAGCATGAAATTCACAAATAAACTAATTATTGATACTAAAACTATTGGAATAGATTCCCAAAAAGCATTAGCATTTTTATATATGCGATAATACATAAAACATTCGTTGTCACTTTAAGAATCAAATAGGTGTCATTAGATCAACTTGAACTTCGATGAACACGAAAGTTTATTTGTAACAAAATAGACGAAGAATTAATAGTATTATTGCAATTGTATTTTATATAAACACAGAATGTATCATGAAATTTGTACGAAATACCATTTCATGATGTAAGAGGTGTGGTAATTAAATAACGAGATTGGTGCGAGAAATGTTATTTATTGGAAATAAACTTGTATTTAATTTCTACCCCCTTCGACATACTCTACACCCCTATCTATATGCTGCTGTATACGTGTCTTCCATTATTCAAAACAATGCCGTAGGTCATCACTTATTAGCTTCTTCAACAACTCTGCCATTTTTACTTTTACATGTTTAACAGACTGAAAACGTCTTCGCTTTAATGTACTTTTCAATTAAATATCATTGTCCTGGTACAAAAATCGTTCTTCCACAAATCTGGTCTTTTCTTCCTTACGCTTTCCTTCAGTATTTCTGATTAAGGCAATAAGCGTTACCTTCAATTTCGACTTACTCATTCGTGTTTTTGTCTGGCTTGGCGATCTCGCGCACGTGACATAATATTTTCACCAAACAATCTCCTTTAGCATTTGTAAACATTTCGGGGGCGATTTTTTAATTTGATAAGGAATTTCAGATTAATTGGCTGCTCGATTTTTATGTCATCCATTACCACGGCACTACTAAATAACAGTGCCCTCTACAATTAAAGCTCGAAAGTAAAGTAAAGCAGACAGAGAGACGAAACTACGGGTTGTTGCTTGGGAAATATCAAGGTCAATGACATTCCAATTAGTTTTGCCCGATGCAGTTGCGCACTCTCGTTACTTAATTACCATACTTCGTATAGTAATACAGCAGAAGCCACTGACAATCTATACGAATGAATGCATGCAATCGAATCGGTCATACATATTTGCCTGGTAATTATTAGTACAATGTTTGTCGTGCGAAGAGCTAAAATGCTGCCATTGATCGACAAAGTAACAGAGTTTATTGGTGGATATGTAGACTTATATAAATCCTCGGCGGAGGTTACTAACTCAGGCGACATTGCATAGTTAGGTACCAATAGTGTACGAGGATATTGAAAACAAAATGAAAAAGTTCCCAAATAAACACCTGTGATTATATGTGAGACTAGACGGCAAATTATAAAAAAAAAGATTAAAAAAATGTACTAGCCAAGCAATTAAGAGGCTCGTGCAAAATATACTAGCGAAATATATATTTTGTACAAAGTACAAAGCAAGTAGGAATGTTTATGACTGTTGGTTAAGAAAGAGTGAGGTAGTACGTGATATGCAAAATTCATACATTATATTTTGCAGCAGAAAGTATTTGAGTACAAAAGCCATGTTCCCCAAGTCCCGCAAACGTACTCAATAAATTCACAGACAGTGTCCTGATATTCCTGAACTATCACAACTAATTCTTACACGTTGGAGAACATGTCTAAATGACAATTATATGGGATTATTCAAAGCAATAGAAAAATTAGTAAATCGTTCGACGTCCTTAGTGGAGTCATTGTATTGTTATAGATGAGTTTGAGAGTGTTTCAAACAAAGAGTAAGATTTTACCATATTAAGACAAGTTTGTAATGGTGCGTATATATTACTTTATTTCAATTATGTCAATATTACATCACTAGATATCGAACAGTAGTTTTCTGAATCTAAGAATATTGTTTCATCACGACAAACAAGCTTTGCTGAAACAAATGTGGAAACATATGCTCCAGTTCGTTCTCTGATTTCATTTAGCTTCTGATAACTATTTCTAATGGCACTGCTGAAGTGTATGTATTTTATAAATTATTTTGTTTTTATCTACGTATTTTGCCTTATTTTACTGTGTTGTGCGGATCTCATATTATATCTTTACTAATTATTATAATTACCACGCGACTATATTCGTCGCCATAGATGCATATGCCCGTGTCGATTTTGAGAGTTAAGTGGCAGACGATACACATGCGGACGATATTCTTTACAACGCGAGGGCCAGCTTCTGTCGAGCAGACACGACTACCCAGCTCTAATAATAACTTAAGGCAACTCATTGTTATTTTATTATAAAAATCTATGCTTTCATATACCCCAATAGTTAAACAAAGCACTAACAGGCCATGACCTACTATTACGTCTGCGGCCGGGGAGCGATTTGAGATCTTTAGCTATTGGCATTCACCTTAAAAGAGAAGGATCATGAAAAAAGCCTTTCCTGACAGCGGCCTGGGACTTTGAGGTAATAAGCCAGTAATTTACAATAGAGTAATTGTCTGATCGTAAAACATGCTAAATTTAGAAAAAAAAAAGGTTTAATGTTATCACAATAATATCGCTATCGAATTTTTGACATGGAAGTGAAATAATTAGTAAAGTAATTTGTTAAGGAAGATTTCTAATAAATAAATAGAATATCGATATTATTTAAATTGACTTTAAATATTATTTTATTTCGAAATTTTATTACCAAAAGTAACTTTGTGAGAAAACTTACCGTTTTCCAAGTAGAACTGTTACTAACGGGACCTGAGATTAATTGTTGAAGTGTGACTTCATGGAAGAGATATGAAGGACTTTTCCGTACATCAGGTGGTGTCATAATCTATGAAATTTATTAATTAGAAAATATATAAGCATATAATAAAAGCAAAAAAACATTAAATATAGCATGAAATTTAAATAAATACAGACACAGTTAAATTTGACAAAACAGCTTATTAAGAATGAGCTCCATATATGGTATTTGTATGTACATAAGTATATATATACAATATATATATATATATATATACATATATATACGTGTATATATATAATATAAGTTTTATATGTAGCCTATAATTGTTTACTTGTTTACCTTTGCTATTTGTGTACTGAAGTCAATAACATCGTCCGCAAAGCTCTCATCTACACTGTCATTTGTGTAAGCTTTCAGCATTAGCGTCATATGGCTCTTGTAATGCTTTAATTCTGTTAGGAATTTCTCCAAGTGCAGGAAGTACTTTTCTCCAAAAGCGGGCGGTAATTGCTCTATCTATAATAAAAGTTTATTTGACAAGTAATCAAACTAAACTTTCCTTTTCGATATTCCAACATTAATAATTGTCATTTATCGATGTAAATAAAGAAACGAAAAGTTTCACGTATTACGAGAATATTAAATTATTTTTCTAAACCGAAGATATATGAAAAGTTATCATTTATATTATGTGAAAAAATAGTAAACAAACAAGATAGGGTAAAGAACAGATGACAGATCAATAGTTGATCAGATATTAATTGGAAATCGAAACAGAAAGACAATGTATAAGAATTAGAAGAGGATAGAAGTTTCATCTTTGTCGTCAAATTTAATATATATGACAAGGTATTGCGAAAGAGTAGAACATTAGATTTAAAAGTAATAATAGTAATCTATGTTTTCTTATCCCTCAACGGATTAATTTCGTATACAAGGCAATTGCGGACTACGAGATATTATTTCATTCTTGTTTATAGAACGTGAAGCAAAATTTTTGGAAACCTTGCCGAACAGCAAAATCGGATTCGAATCTAAGATTTTGGGATGATAAGCCAGTAACCTATCACTTGCTTAGCTAATACGAAATAATATGTAAGCAAACAAGTAAGAATGAGATATGTGTAATTTTTGGAATTAATGTAAAAGGATACGGAATCAGTAAAATAAACTTGTGTTATTTTTAGAGACGAAGACGAAAGAATAGTGATACAAAGAAGTCAGAAGAAAATAAACATGAAGAAATTAAAATGGAAAAGTATGTACACAATAGTGAACGAAGAAGTAGTTTGAGTATAGCAATCAATTTTTTTATTAGAGCAGCTTAAAGCGGAATTTTATATACACAGCACCGTTTCGCTCATCATTTGTAGAAAGTGCATTTTTACCAAGCTCTAACATTGGTATGGAAGGGTGTTTATTCTCATACTTAATAGTATATAGATATGGTTTCTTGTTCGAGGTTATATTATTCATACGTTTGTCTATTTTAGAAGGCCTACTTAACTGAGGCGTTATCATGCTAAATTTCTGTCCCTATATAGTAGATCCTTTGTGTGCACTTTTTCATAGCTGTTTTGGTGTGCCGAGATAGTCGATCCAAGTTTTTATTAGCCTATCATCTTTGCACTGTATGACCTAAGTTGCTGTCATCTTTTTGCAACTTCTGAGCATATTCAGAGCGCGAACACAATTCTATGCAAGTTTAGAATCGAGCTTAACTGATTCTAGTGCCAGCAGCATTGCTTGATTGTCGGAGAGAATAGTCAGCATGGCCTCTATCCCACTCAGCTTATTAATTTCTTCAATACAATGATGTAATGCAGTTACTTGCGCTTGATCGAAAATTCCAGCTACTATTTCTTGTTTCGTTTAGAGATATACATGTATTAGAAGTTTTTGCCTTTTTCTCTCTATCCTATTTCTCTTTGTTTACGTATATCTAAGAGTAGAAAATTCAATCATACGACGCAGTTGTAGCAGCTAACTCCTTTTTGCTTAGTTTTTGCCACCATGCGATTGCTCCATAGCTTTCCATAGGTCCAATTACCCTTGTATTTAGCCTTCGAGTTATCTTGAGTATCTAGTTCTTTTTAACACATTTGCCAAATATGTATAGAGCAATAGTGGTTTTTAAATTATGGGCATTCAACGTGGTTACATAATACTTCCAAGAACTTTGGTTCTTCGGAATATAGGATTTCTACCCTTCTTAATACTTGTGACTGTAAGCTTTAACGGTTTAGCCGTATCACGTATTGCAATTTTGAAAAACGTATTTGTGTTTCTATTATTCTTTGCTTTCACTTTGTTAGGTAGTAATCTTAAAGTAAATGTTCAGAATTGAGTCCTCTACTTGCTAACTTATAGCACTTCAACGACATGTTTGCCATTGTAAAATTATTTCTACTGCCACATTAATCAACTTTCGCAAGTTTGTTCCTTTCATTCAGAAATACGTTAATCACTTAAGATTGATATATAACCCCTTTCCACATTAATTAATAATAAGTTGTTATCATCGGCAGATATCCTTCAAGATTTATCTTCAGAAATACGTTGTGTACTTGATATATGTGAACGAGAAAATATTTAATAACATTTAAAGTTAATTTATAATAACTATTAAACAAATGTTATTTTAAATAATACTTTTCACAATTAAAAAGTTAAGGAATTTTTCTATTTAATATCTAGTAGCATCAGAGCCTCTTTAACTTAATTCTCATTTGAAATTCGTTTTTTCGGAAGTTTATGTCTTTTAGGACATTTTTTCTATCTTTTTAAGTGCGGGCTCGTTCCTTAACAATCTATTTTGATGAAAAGCTACATAAATTATACAAACTTAATTGACGAAACTTGACTAGTGATATTTTCGCTGTTGCAAAAAGTTCGTAGCTTTTTATTATGTTTCAACAAATTTGTAAAATAGAACGAAAATTTAACGTCTGATAATTAACAGTATCGATTATTTATGTATATTATATGTAAAGAACGTAGGAAGATAAGGAAATTAAAAATGTAGTCGATATAGGGATTTTTGTATAAAAAAAAGCAGGAAGGTATATTCTGTGACAAAACCCAGTTCCATTTTAATGAGTACGTTAATAAACAAAATAGGCATAACTTGATCAGCAAACATACATATAAGAGAAATACGCAACAAGATTTATAGACAATGCTACTACTAGTGCGGAAAACATTATTGCATCATGATGGATTACGGGAAAAGTTTCTTGTAATCAGACTAGTCAGTACTAGGTGGCGCAAATGAAAATTAGTAGTATGAGTTTCATAAAATTTGCTATTCTATTTGTTAAATACCATTGACAGATCCAAAAGAAGCAAACTTGATAAGCTTTAAAGAAGTGTCCTGAAAAAATATTATTTTATCGTCAGTAATTTTTAACGATGATTTTGTATGCTTTTTGTGTGGATTAACATAATAACAATGCATCGATTGGCTTCATTTGACTATTAAAGAGCAAGCATTATCATTGTGTACTAGTCGTGTACAGAATTCATGCTTGGTCAGAAAAATCTTAGTGAATCTGTAAAAATCGTTCATTAATCACTGTCGTTGCAATAAATAAACAACCATACAAAAATAGAAATGACACAGATGGGTTGGCATGCGATATATTGCGAAATTCATAGGCAATGATATGAAATAAATACATGAGATACTACATAAATATTTGGCTGTGAAAAGGCTTTCTACTCGTTGAATTCTGCGCAAATTGATGGAAGCTCGAAAAAGGCCGGCGTCAAATGAAGGAAAGAAGTGGTTAAAAAATTCAATCGCGGTGCTTCGAATTTTATTTACAGTATCGCAGCTAGTGATAAAACTGTCAATCAGCTTTGTGTCACAGTGTTCTGAGGAATCAATAAAAGCTTGTTCTAGCGATATTTCAAAATAATCGCTATTGTTTTTAAATACTGATCATCCGGTTACTGTTACTTTAGAGAATGGAAGTTGGCGCTAATTGGTATACAACAATTAGTTTATCAGAGATCATCGATGAAATATCTAGGTTCTAAACCATCCTATTATCCTACGCCGTAACAATATGATCTCTGACACAATCGCAAAATTAATGGATCATTGCGTGCATTATCTTGATTTATCTAATTTTTTTTCTCTTCCTTGGCGTTGTTTGACTGTGACAGTTCCCAAAGTACTATAGTCTTATTTGATTTATTGTGCTTTTTCCCAAAATGACGCACTGAACTCAATTCAGTACTTTTGTCTCCTGTACCAAACAGTATAGATCCAAGTAGGTCAGTTGCTGTATATTATAGAGCCGAATTTGGTTGCCCACAAATGACTTGCTTCTTATGATCCAGTGTCTCATATTTTTGTAAAATATGTCTGACCGTTTCTGGAACTCTACTACACAATTAGCAATTAAGGTCTTCATTACATTTGATAATTTTGTTCAAAAATTGTCATAAGACGGGTGGCCTATGATGTATCTATTCTAACCTAGTTTCTTTTCAAAGTAAACAATTCTTCAGCCTTTTTACGATTTGCCTGACCAATAAAGGCGTTGTCATGTAAATGTTTGTTAGTTCTTCCAGCACGTTCTATGTTGTGTCCATATACTTATTTTTCCCAGATTCATATATTTCAGAAGTGAATAGATCTCTGTTTGAAATACCAACTCATATTTTCCCACAGAAAATCTGTGGTTATTCTTCTTATATTCTTCTTCTCTTATTCAGATCCCCCTTCGTGATTCCCTTCTGTTTTCGTTTATCAAAAATTCAATATAATGCGGGAGGAGCGGTTTTTCTGAGGAGCCAGTAGATGCGTTTACACAAGACGTTTCTGAAATACTCGTCTCTGAGTAGAAAAACTTTTTCAGAAGTGGTTCTATCGTGTGCACATGTATAGATCTTCAAAATTAACTATTTTGGAAAATAATAAAGCTAAGTTTCGAAACGAATCTTCATAACTCATGTAGTGACTACATCGTTATCGAAGTTAAAAGCAGAATTATTTGACGAAATACTGGTAAAGTCGCGTCTCTTATAGAAATGTGAAAAGTAAGGTATTCGCCAAATATTGTTGATGATATAGGTTCCCATACCATAATTGAATTCAAATATAGAGGGAGGAGACATTTAGGAAAATCATTTTTTATAATTAATTACCAAGTGTATTTTATAAAAAAAAGAACGCGAACACATTGACTATTATACTTACCACGATTTTATTTAGTGATGAATTTCTAACATCCATAGTTATACTAAAACCATAAAAAATATTTATTCCCAAAAATCTTCTAGCTTTCGCGACGGAATGTGTCCAATCGAAATTATTCGATTCATTTATAGTCAGTGGATTTTTTGATATGTTAAGGAATGAGAATATTTGCCACAAAGGCTCCAAACCAATTCTATCTAGTTTTTCTGAAAAATGTTTTCAACTATTATAACAGTACAATTAAAATTACAAATTATATAAAAGTACATGCAATAAGAAGAAGATATAACGTAATTATCCAATTTGTGAAGGTACACATTTCGGAAAAATATCATTTAAAAAGTCTGAATTGTTACTTTTATTACAAAAATATCTAATTTCCTAACTTTTTGTCTTCACGTTTATACATCAAGTTAATCAGTATGAACGTACGTTTTTATGATAAAGTATTTTTTGTTAAAGTTATATAAACTTTTCCGTGGAAAAAAGAAGTTTTAACAACGGTATTTCAATTTTTCAGAAACTTTCCACGAGCAAAAAAGAAGGAGAAAATCTCAGAGCATGCATTGTCTATTGTTTAGAAAAGGAAAACTGTTATTTTTTATTTGCTTCGTTCAAGTTGAGATATACTTACACGTTTTAAAATATATCTATATATGCATAAACTAAAAAAGCAGAAGAATATGTATTATAATTTTCATAGTATTTATTAGAAGTTCGAAGCTTTTTTATTTAAATCCTTTTTAACACATGTACAGTAGGTATTACAAAAAAGTTTACGATAATACAAAAATATATCTGCCAAATTCATGTAGAATGGTTTTTATAATAATTGTATGTAAACAAAACTAGCAGTTGGAGCATGTCTCATTCATAATATACAAAAAACATTATTTTCCGAACGAAGCCGTTAATATTGTATTTATATTCGAGTAGATATAGTAATGCGCGTAATATTCTTTTCTTTAGTTTTATTTATTCCTTATATGTAACAATTACATTAATTAATAATTAAATAGAATTTCGAATTACTTTATAAGGTAACTATTCTGATAATATGATTTTATGAATGGCGTATATATAAGTAAATACAAGTTTTGTGTGAATATAATGATCTAATTATTTAGATCTAAATTTTGTTGTCGTTGTTGGATCACGTGTATTGACATAATAGACGATTACGGCAGAATATAAATTACTTTCTTCCACAAAAATTATTCCTGATTTAATATCTAGACCTCTGACTCTGCGCTCCTACAACTGATAACAAGACATAATTGATAATATCTATAATTATATTTAACACTGCTGTTATATGTATGTATATAATCAATAAAATTATAAAATTTAATACTCATTAAGATCAACAATTAGTTGATCCACAACGATCTTTTCGAAGACTTTTATGAAAATAAAGAGAATACTAATTAACCGCCAATTAGTAAGATTAGAATAACTATTATGTTTCTGAAGTGTGATTGGATAATAGCATGCTTACTTACTTGTTTCATGTTTTTGTTTTCGTATGATTTTATATAGGTAAAGTCTTCCGCCAGTATGAAAAATTAAAAACTTTTCACGACACTATGTTATTTCAACATATTTATGTTTTGAATAAAATGCGAGAGAGAGAATGCAGTAGTATTGAAGTTTTTTGTTATCAGGTCACAAATGTAAACAAATTCGTATTGCAAAGGGTACTAGGAAAGTTTTGCAATATGACGCCACAGTGAATCGTAAGAAGCTGCTTGTTTCTGCATGTTGAAACATGTTCATACGTGCATAGTAGCCGCGGCGCCATGTCGATGGGCTCAGCTATTCATTAGCAGTGAGAGTGTAAAGTGCTTGCCATGGTATCGTGGTCACGAAATGAGATAACGGCAGTTTGCATTATAATTTCGTGCGTGGTTTAAACATAGACCAGTGCTTCGAAGAAATTACTCTTGCACTAGATGATGTTTGTCCACATCGCACAACGATATTCAGATGGTATAGAGAATTCCAAAGAGGAAATTCAACTGTGGAGGATGCTGAGAGGCCGGGAAGACCACGAACGTCAGTTACGGAGGAAAACGCTACTACTGTGAGGAAGATGCTTGGCGAACACAGACGAATGACCTACCAGCAGATAGAGGATACTTCAGGCCTAAATACGCCGATTCTGCATGACTATTTGCACGTGAAGAAACTTTGTTTCTCTGGGTGCCGCATCGACTGACTGAAGAGATGCTAAAAAAGTTTAATAAGGGACAATCTCGGTATGTGAACGATATCGTGACAGGTGACGAGATTTGGCTGAACTATTACGATGTGCCGATCAAAGCTTAAAACAAAGTTTGGGTCTTTGATGATGAGGACATACTCGTGATTGTCAGAAAATCTCAATCTGTAAAGAAGAAAATGATAGCTGTATTTTTCAAATCGAGTGGAATTGTGGAACGCGTCGTTTTGGATACACATAAGACAGTCACAGCTAAATGGTATACTGAACAGTGCCTGCCTAAAGTAATTGGATCTATGATGAACCTGCGGCCAAAGTCAAGAATGGACACCTGGCTCCTCCATCACGATAATGCTGCCAAAGCCTGCACCGAATATTTAACCACGACAGGATTGAAACTTCTCGAGCACCCTCGCTACAGTGCAGATCTTGCTCCCTGCGATTTGGCGCTGTTCCCGCATGTGAAAATGAAGCTAAAAGGGAGGCGGTTTTCCAATAATGAGGACCTTCTGCGGGTTTGGGACAACGAGTGTGCTTTACTCCCTAGTGAAACTTGGCAGAGCTGGCTTAAAGATTGGTTTCGGAGGATGGAGAGGTGTATTGAGTGTAGAGGAAATTATTTTGAAAAAATTAAATAAACAAAGCTGTATTGCAAAACTTTCCTAGTACCCTTTTTACATACATAGTACACATATCATTTTTTATTTTTTCTCAATGAAACATACATGTGCTCTCTTTCAAGTTTGATATCATTACGGCTCGACCTAAAAATGTTTTGATTATGGAAATAGTACACTCGTTTATCGATCCAGACAGTGAAGAATCGGATATCACATTACAAGAAGAACTGATCGGAATAAATACTAATGAAGAACTTAAGGTGTAATTCATAATGGGGTATCAGAAGTTCTGGCTTTAGAAAGATGTACCTGTTGCTTATTCTACATTATGGATTATTACAAGAAAGTTTTTGATAGCCTTCCCATCTTCATACCTTATGGGACGAGATTTTAGAGCGGCAACCATTCTTCTTGCGAAAAAAAGAAGAAACAATCGTTATCGAAATAGCATTAACAGCATTATTTACGTATTAATCTAATGAACATTTTGAAGTTGTTTAATTTTATCTAAAAATTTTACTAGCTTCTGATTTGTTTCCTCAAAAATCAAATATTTACATGCATATTTTCTTACAATTGCTCATTCTTCAAACACTCTATTAAGTGAGTGTCTGTAAGAAACACATTTGATGTTAGTAGGTAGAAAAATTTAATATTCTACAGAAAAGAAACAGAATGCAAATTCTTCAAGTAGTCTATGAGGTAAAAGTTTGGGAATCTCTTGATTATGGCATAAACGGATAAGCATATGTCTACAAGGATTCTATTGAGGAATTTGAAATATCATTCGATATTCAATTAAATTTTGTAGCTAATATAAACGAAACTTGCAGGTTTACTTCTGCTGCGATTGGTTTTATATTGTGAAACTGCAAATACTTCGTAGATCATAATGCCACAAGACTTTGTATTGCTCCCTAGTATGAAGTAAATTAGAACATCTATTGTTTGGTATTCGCTGTATAACTGTCACAAGCTTAAGATGAAAGTGTTCAAGGGCATTTGGAAACGTTTCCGAGTTTCAGGTTAAATGGTGTTTATCCTGGGAGAAATTATGATCATTCTTTATAATTGCGTGAACATGATCTAGCATTTCTAGATACTCATCAGCAAATAATAAGGATGACATTAATTGTCCTGTATTGTTGGAATTAATTTACTTTTTACCTGCCGTCTTTGACGACCAGAAATTTCTACACTTAGATGTCGTATGAACTATACGCTGTGAAGTCCAGTTTATCAAATATGTAGAAATGCCAATAACTTTCTCAGAGATATTTTATATGAGAGATTGGGTATGTCTGGGGATGTGTTGTCTTAGAATATTGTTTATTTTTTATTGCTGTTTACCGTATTTTCAACCGCCTTTGCGATTAGAGACATAAAGGAGTGATTTGATGCACTTCTTGAATGTACACATTGTTGTATACCAGATGTACCGGAAAGTCATTACCGTTTGTTTCATAAAAAAAAATTACATAATTTTCAAGAAAATGGAAAAATTTATTATTATATATATATAAGTACTGGCCACTTGATTCTATACATCTTGCCCATCTTTTAGGCAATTTATGGATGCCATCCCTAAAAAACTGTTTATGGTTTGAGCAAAATCATTCGCCGAGCGTAACTTCTCTAAGCTCTAACTTCTACGAAATTGCCGTGGTACTGCTCTGTAAGCGCGTATTCCATTGATACGAAAAGGTGATAGTCGGACGGAATAAGATCTGGAGAGTACGGTAGTTGCAATTTAATGTTTCATCTAAGTGCTTTCAACGTTTCCTTGACCAGTTTTGCTGTATGAGACGGCGCGTTACCCTGCTGTAAAATCACTTTACCGTATCTTCGGGCACATTCTGGACGTCTTTCTATCAATGTATGGTTGAAATTGATAATTTGATGTCGGTAGCGATCGATATTAACTGTTTCGCCGGATTTTAATAATTCATAATACACCATGACACTCTGATCCCATCAAACACAGAGCATTGTTATGCGATCAAAACGATTTGCCCTTGGAGTCGATGGGCCGGCTTCGCCAGGTGATAACCGTGATTTTTAACGCTTAGGGTTTTCGAAATAAATCTATTTTTCATCATTCGTCACTATTCGACGCAGAAATGATTTCCGATCATACCTTTGAACCAGTATTTCACAGACGACTTTTCGATTTTCCATTTGCCTGTCATTCAATTTATTTTTTTAGATTTTTCCCATTACTTGTAATCGGTCTCTCATCATTTCTTAGGGCACGATTAACGCTTCTGCAAATTGTTTTTGAGTTTGGGTTGGGTCTTCATCTAATAACTACTGCAGTTTCGCATCTTTAAACTTTTTCGATCTATTTGAGCGTTCTTTGCCTTGCACATCGAAAAAAAACACATGTTATGGTTGGAGTATGCTCATCGTAAGTTTCTACCAGCAAACGATGACTTTCAGCGGCTTTTTTCTTTTGATTAAATAAGAAAAGTAATGCGTGCCGAAAATGCACTGTTTCATGCAGGAAGCTCGTCATTTTCAAAAAAGTGTAAATCTATGACAGTGGTACTTTCGCAAAATATAACATGTATGGCTTGAAGCTTGAAGTCAATAGAATAAAATGACATGTGTCAAATCATAACATTGCATACTTAAACCTAACCCTTAGAAATACTGGTAACGACTTTCTGGTACACCTGGTATATTTGAAAAAATAAAATGATTTTTATTAAGATTTCTTTGTATTTTATTTTTTAATAATTCTGGTTATTTATGAAGCAGAGAGTGCATTACCAACATAGAAGCAAAGATCGCAGTAAATAAGAATATTTTCGTTTAAATAGAGTTCACACTTAATTTTCGATAATTTTGTAAATATGTGTATATATTTTGTGTTATGTATTTTCTACAAAGAAATATATAGAAAATAAAATATAAACATGACGTAGGACCACTTCAAGTATATAAAATTAGTAATACGGCATTTAAAGAAATATATATGTCTGGAACATGTTGAATCCTTTGACAAACGACAGGATCTGTTAAAATGATTGATGAGACACTACACGCCGCTTGGGCCAAGAATATTTGGATGATCCACGTGATCAGTGTACCAAATAATTTTCAATAGATGATACACGAACTAACCAACAGTACTCATATTTTTTTTCGGGTCAGAATGTGTATCTCTTTGTTGTATGCTGAATATAAATAAGGGTTATGAATTTTAAACACAAAATATATACATATATTACCTCTTGTTATCACATTCTCGTGTCCGCCTTTCGGCAGGTAATCAATATACAAGAGTCATAGTAAAATGCACGTGATGATTAACTATTGATTAATAATAACTCCTGAAATGCTATAGATAAGTATTACATTAAGTAAGTTAATTTAGATGACATTTTATGAGGTGTAACAAATAATGCTTTCTCTTAATATATTTAGCAATTCTTTTTTTTCCACGACTATTTCATACACACTTTTGCTTGATTTGATTGATAAAATATACACAGTTAAACTACATTACATTCTTTAAAAAAAGTTACAATTTGAATTGGTGTAAGAAAAATTGTTAGCTCTAAAATTTGAACTTCGATGAAGAAATTTATTTTTATTGCAATGTTAAATTAATTGAAAAAATGTAACTGATAAGTGCATTGTAAATCGAAGTTACTAAGTGGATAAAGATGAACTAAAGAAAGTGAATATTCAAAATATATTTTTAGTAAAATTAAGTTAGATGTGAATATTAAAATATTGTTGGAAATGTAAGATTCAATAAATACGAATGCACTGGTTTTTCTTGATTTCAGTCTTCATGAGTAATTCTTTTCTCGTTCTGTTATTGACTGTGTCAAAGATTCTATTATTGTAATAAACGTGCACGTATGCATACACATATACTAGGATGACTTAGCAACTAGTAGCACCGTCTTTAGGAAGAATTTAATATTATATTCTTATTCTACCATCTTTTTATTACGGCAACATGTACACTTTGGATAATTTCTGATATTTTATTTAATAGTTATAGCAGTGTAAATAAAGTAGTACCTAAATGAAAAATATTAAAATGCACTAACTGGTAATTAGTGGATTAATCAAACATTTACTTTTTAAAGGCCTAAATATATCTGAAATTTTAGCCGATGTACAGCATCTTTGGGCGAAAATTTTCCTTCGAAAGCCATAATGTGCCTCTGGGTTACATAATTTAACCATCGTGAATTTAATGACATTGTTTTCAACGATGGACTTGTGATCAAGTTACTTTTTGCAAGGATTTGTTACTATGATGAGGCCTGGCTGACTAAGTCCCTGAATTTAAGTGGCAATCTAAATAGAAAGAAGGAAAGGTGGACAGTGAAGTAACAGCTTCGAAGAAAACAATTTTCGTAGACACTCTTCCAAAGGGCCAAACCCTTAATTATCCGTCGAGAAACGATCTGAAATGGCCCATAATTCTTCTCTTTGATCACGATAACGTACTTTCTTACATCAGTCATTAGTGAAAAAACAGATCACATGCAGATTTCAAGGTGTGCCTCACCTATCCTATTTGCCAGATCTAGTCCCAAGCGATTGCCTTTCACTTTCTGTTAAATTATCCTCGTGTTATAAGAATGTTGGACAATTACAATTTCATATTGAAATTCATTTCATTTTACGTCAAATACGTTTCGCTAAACATGCTCTCAGCAGACGCATGCTGTCTTTTGGTTCTCGTTATTTACGTTCATTCCTTCTATCCGTTTGTGTCTGTTCGAAAATCTTGATCCGTAAGGAGAAATGATGGCTGTGTGTGTTTTTATCGTGAGAGATGTAGAAAATATAGTCACCTCAAAGTAGTACACCAAAAAGTGCCCCTCTAGGTTTATTGAAACATTTATTTATTATCCCTTGAGACCATGCACCTGCTTTTTGCACCTTGACTTCACTCTGATATCTGTAACGAGTGTTCAGTAATAACCAGCGTGAAGGTGTTCGACGATCTAACTTGCCCCCCAGATCTTGCCCCATGCGACTTTTAACTGCTTCTGAATGTGATGAGCAGGCTGCAAGGAAGAAGTTTGAAGTTTTCCAATTATGATTTTCTTGGGGATAACGAGTGCATCTAGCTTTCAGAAGAAACGTGTAAAAGTCTGTTGATGATTGGCTTTCATAGAATGGTTAAGTGCATAGGATATGGTAGAAAATATATACTTTGAAAGATTGTGAAAATTAAAACCCTATTGGAAAACTATTGTAGTTCCCTATGTACAAATTAAGGCTTTTATAGGACCATTATTTACTTGCATATTTAAACCATGCATATGACAAACAAAGATCAAGAATAATAAATTATTTTCGTAAGAAAAATAACGAAAGAAATAAACGGTCAAGTTAAAACAAAAGAGAAAGTAGAAGAACATTGAATAATGAGAGGAAATCAAAACTATATACAAATAAGATAAATAATAACTAATAAAATACATAATGAAAAATAAACAGAAATGAAAACCAAGTGAATTATATCTAGATGTAGAATGAAAATAAAATAGGAACGCCAAATAACCAGCGAAAAAATGGGTATTAAGACACGGAATATGAAATTAAATGCAATACTAAAACCAGCTACGGTATGCAAGAAACTTAAAAGAATTAAAAGTGGAGCAATTCTAAATGGGATCTAGACATGTGGATCACAAACTTCCTAGAAAGGAGTTCTTCTTGAAAAAGGTATAATAATAATAATAATAATAATAAGCTTTATTTTACCATCAATTATAATACAAATAAGGAGGTAACGTCATTGTCTATGATTTGGTATGTGTGTGTATGTACGTGTACATGTACTGTGTGTAAGCGTGGTGTAAACATATGTGTGCACAAAGTCGAACATACAGTTTAATATTTGATTAATTTAATCTTCTCTTGGAACTCCGTTATTGTGTAGAATCCGTTTTGTAAAAGAAATGTTTTTATGTCATTTCTGAATTTCAAAATGGGTTTTTCAGTCCACGATAATGGCAACCTGTTAAACATATTCAAATGTTTGTGTTGGGCAGCAGTAGTACGTAGCCTATGGTTGGGAAGAAGTACTTGTTGTCTGGATCTCAGTTGTATTGCTCTTCCCTGTCCTTTCCTTTTCTGGGCTGGTAGCTCTCGTTTAGCGCGCATCAATTGCTTATATATGTATGTGGAGGCCAACGTCATTATTTTATTTTTTATAAATATAGGTCTATAATGTGTCGTTATATTAACTTGTTCTATTATTCGTAATGCTTTCTTTTGTAAACTAAAAATGTCATTTGCATGCACTGAATCGCCCCATAGTTGGACACTGTATGCCATCCGCGAGTGAAAAAGTGCGTGATAAGCTGTTTTTGCAGTTTCCTTATTTGTAATGGCTCTGATTCTCCGCACAGTATATATTGCACAAGAGAGTTTTTTGGAGAGGGCGTCCACTTCATCCTTCCAGGTTAGTCTGGTATCTAAGTTTATTCCCAAATTTTTCACTGACCCTGCATTCGCGGGAGTTTCTTTCCTTTTGGAAGTGAATGCCAATTTGACTGTTTTGGCTTCATTCAGGATCAGCCTGTTTGCCGAAAACCATGCCATGGCCTCCGACAGCGTTTCGTGAGCCCCTTCTCCAAGTTGCTGATCGCTCTTCCCTCTACATAGAAACGTTGTGTCATCAGCGTATTGCACAACCATTTGCGTGACATGTTGCGGAAGGTCATTGACGTACAGGCAAAACAGAAGAGGACCCAAAAGAGATCCTTGAGCCACTCCATATCTGGTGGTCTTTAGTTCACTCGTTACGCCATTAAAGTGAACAACCTGCCCTCACCCTTCAAAATAGGAACGTAACAACCTCTATACCAGACCACGAATGCCATAACATTCCAACTTTCGCAAAAGGATGTCACTCTGCACACAGTCGAAGGCCCTAGACAAGTCACACGCCAACACCATGGCAACTTCTTCATCTTCAAAAGTATCCCAAATAAAATTTAATATGGTCAGCATGGCATCTATCGTCGATCTACCAGCACGAAAACTAAATTGATTTTCGGCCAGGACACCATTTTTTTCAAGAAATGCCACTAGTCGCAACAGAAGTGCTGCCTCCAGAAGCTTTGAAAGGACAGGCAAAACTGAAATGGGTCTGTAATTTCCAGGGTCCGTAGGGTCTCCGGCCTTATATATAGGTGTTATTTTTGCTGTCTACATATTTTTTGGTGCAGAAGCTTGTTGAAAGCATGTGTTCATCAGATCCGAAAGAGAGTTAGATAAGCAATCAGCACATCGTTTCAGCATTTTAGTGTTCATCCCGTATATATCCAAGGCGTCCTTTGGTTTAATTCTTTGAATTATATTTTTTATCTCATTAGGTGTTTACTACGGATTCTATCCGGAATCGTTGATTGGATGCCCAAGTTGTTGGAGGTTTTTAGATTCTTCTGCTATAGTACAAAAAAATTACTTAGTCATTCGAGCTCGGTACCTACTCAGGGCTCCTGGATGCTTTTTTGATTACATTCGAAGTTGTTGGAGGTTAAATATATATAATCGAGGTACCATTATTTATCTGCTTCTGGGTTTCGAGCTCGGTACTATTATGCTCAGGGCTTTGTAAGGGACATCTTCAGGGCTGAACTACTGCACTGAAACTACATTCATACAAATAGACTTTTTTGATATATTATTCCGGCCCGGAAACCCGAGTTATATATATATAATTGAGGAAATTATTTCTTTTTTCTTCTTTTGTTTTTCTGAGATAGAAGTTTTTGTAACTATTAAATATATTCTTTAGGTCATCACCGCCTAAACGGTTATAAGCTTCCTGTAGAAGAGTTAGCGTTTCCTTAATCTGTCTGAGTTCGTTACTCACTCCAATTGGCTGAGTGACTTTATTCACGCTGACTGGTCTGGTTTTTAGATGAAAGGCGATGTCTACAAAGGAGATTAGTTGTGTTAAGATGAAATCATGTTTTTTATTAACTTCATTTACAATTCGCGAGCTTGTCCATCTTTGTGATGCAACACAGCTCTCGAAAATATCATAATTTCGTTGTGCAAGGATTCTTGTTTTAATATAATTTTGTTTTATTGTCTGACAGCCCTTTGTACTGAACTTTATTCCTTCGTGATCAGATAAACATGTTGTAACTACTTGAGCTGTGTATTCATCAATATTCGTAAATATATTATCAATTTTACTTCTTGATGTAACTTGAATTCTTGTGAACTGGGTAATTGTGTGGTGCAGGTTGAAATCAAGTAGCGTATTTATGAAGTCACGTGTATCTTTGTTGGTCCTTGCTATGTCGATATTGAAGTCACCAGCAAGAACAATCTTTACACTCCTGTTATGCTGTTGCATTATTGTAGTAAGTAGGTTGGAAACAATCTCAAAAAACTGCATGACGTCACCCTCAGGGGCACGGTATATACATAATATGATTAAGTTGCATTTATTTAAGTAAATGCCACAGACTTCACACTTTTATTCTACAGAAAATTTTGTTAAAAACTCCATATTATTAAAATCTGAGCCAGTTCGAGTGCATATATAGTACATACACCGCCATGTGAAAACATGCGTCTCACGAAAGAAGATGCCAAGGTGTAATTATGTATGTTAAAGGAATTAATGTTGTGCACATTGAACCAATGTTCCGCAACACACAAAATACCAGCTTCTTGTTCTTGTACTAATATTTCAACTGCCTCTATTTTATTAGTTAAACATTGAGCATTAATATATAATATATTTAAGTTGTTATTGCTGTTTTCGGTTTTTGATGAAAATTTGATTCAGTGTTCTTTAAGTTATCCTTGTAAAATATAAATTTACGTATTCTTATCCCTGCAGGCCAATTAGTAGGCGCTATGATTTCAGAATAATTATTTTCTCTTATGCCTACTTTATAACAATTAGCTCCATACTTTGTATCCATTTTGGTACACTCAAAGTCGGTATTTTTGAGAATTGTTTTTATGTGATCGTTTATTTGTGTTATGTTATTTGTATCGATGTTTCCTACAAAAAGCCACATTTTTTTATCTACTGCTTTGATCTTTGAGACCTCTTTCTCCGCAGTACCAATAGATAGGTTTTGTCTGTGCCTTTTTTTCCTATTTGCGTCCATTTTACTTTGTTTTCGTCCCTCTCGTTTAACCGAACTTTTTCGGATGTAGGAAGTGATGTTGTTTCGGCTTTATCACTAATGTTTGAAGAGGCTGCCTTCGGTTTTGTAGATTTAATGGCATAAAATTTAAAGAATGAACTATTTATTAACAAGCCCTTAATCAATAAAGCCAGAGTGGTAAACGAAATAATAAAAATAATAAACGCTGTCTAACGAGTCAATAACAAGCGATTAAATACATAGGTTTAATCGCTTGTTTGAATAAAAGATTGTATAATTACCTTCTGTTTAAACAGCTAGTCAATAATTTAAACACTGTGGTATAAATGTAGCAAATCTGCATCTAATCATAATTATCCCATAATTAGACAGAACGGTTGCATATAAACTAAATAATTAACTCCACACTCAGTCCTCGATTCTTGGCTAAATTACAATCCCCTATCTTTAACGAGGTAGAGGTGAAGCTTAAGCATGTAGGTAAAGCTTTATGTTCTTTATCAGATAGAAGCAGGATCTTCATAAAGACACGAATCTACTCCATTAAATAATCAAAGTGTAATCAAAGGCAGGGAAGGAAAGAACGAACCCTAAAGTCAACGTCGAAAAAAACAATGAGGAAAATTAGGCCACTATGTAATACAAAGTTTTCAAATTACATACATCATGGTTGGTTTCAAGGGTTACTTAATTAGAATAAATTGTTCTTTCAGCAAGACGTGTTCGCGATTTATCGACTTATCTGACACAACCCAACTATAAGTCGATAAGTTACTTGATCGGCATCGTTCTTCCAACACAATCGTTTCTAAGTAATACCCTTACTTAAACAATAATGCACAATCTGCATTCAAATTGAACTTTTAATGATGTGATCGATGGTAGACTTCTTTAATGTACAAAGTTAGTATTCAATGGAGAGGACGAAGCACCTAGGCCATTTACTTTTATGCTGACGTCATAGAGAAGATAAAGAAAAGACGCGGGAAAAAGTAAAATACAAACTCATAATTACGGAAATTAGTTTTAAAATACTGAGAATAACTTCAAATAAACATTCTGATTATAATAACATAAATATGACAAAATAAAAATAAAACATCAAAGAAATCTATAACCCTTCAATAGTATTGATTATAAACTTAGGCTAATCAATACAAGAGGACGATAAGAATAACAAAGAATTATAAAACAAAAATTTGTCGAACTCTTAGTCCCAAAATATTGCAATTCTATAATGTACAGCAGTGTCCGGAACGTTGAACATAACATAACTTATATTGTGTTCAATTTGGCATGTAACATGCATGTAACAAAGATTGCATATAAATGATTAAATAATTTCAAAATGTCCTATTGTATACAGTGGAAGGAATTTCTTCTTCCCTATGTAAGCAAATATGGAAGCTATTATGTAGAACAAACTTATCTGCTTCGCTTTGATATATTACATAAATCTAATACTTTCTGAATTGTTTGCCAATACGGTATATAATATGTGCATGGTCAGTGAACCTTGGAATAGATGATTTAAATTACGAAAGGACAATAGCTTGTTTGTAATCTGCAGTTGTGTATAGTATAAAGGACACGGACAGGAATATTTAGGCGAGGATTTGTTGCAGCCGATGATAATATTCAAACTTTCTCTGAGTAGAATAGTGGTCTTTGTGGAGAACACAGTACTGATCGAATAGAAGGAGAGTTATTAAATGTGTAAGGAGAAATATGATGCTCAAGTACCTGGTTCGTTTTATGTCCGACTCTAAAAATAGGAGTTAGTAAGGAATAAGCGAAGCACCATATGAAAATGTTTTGTTTGTATCTAAGGTTTGTATTGGATAATAAAAAATTTCTTAATACTAGCTAATGTATTTTATTTCATTATAAAAGTTTGTATGGCAATTAAACTTAAAACTAAAGGTGTAGTTTATTTAGCTAGAATCTTAATAGTATTTGTTTACTTAGTTTCGTCTTCAAATTTCTAAATATCCACTACTTATAATATTCTTCAAGTTGATAATAATTACTTTCGTATTGAACTATAATTCGCACACATATTTCAAATCTCGAAACTACTAGTTTAAAATTCAATTTCGATCGATGAAACTTTCTATTTACTAACATAGGTAATCTGTCAATTTGTCCAGCTACTATTGCCCCATATTAGATCCTAACTTAATAACGGTGCAATTGTATACACGGTTACACCTAAATCAATGTACTTGTCAGTTGACATTGAATAACAAATGACCTAAATTCTTCTCTTGTTTAATTAGAAAGGTCGAAACTTCTGATTCTAAAGATAAAGTATCAAATTATTAATTAATAATACATTTCATATTTTTCAACTCTAATTATTAGCTCCATTATAAATGCATCTTTTTTTAATAATTTCTATCAAAGACGCTGCTTTTAAATTAACTTTTGTTTAATTTTAATACGTATTTTCTTTTGGTATTGCAAGTTACTCTTCTAAATACAAGGGAGCGTTTTTATATTCGCGGAATGGGGGACAAAGGGTGGAAATAAAAAAACCAAATTATTTTTCTTTTTCAATATATTCACCTGCAAGACGGATACATTTTTCACATCTTTCAATTAATTTATTTATACCCTCATAAAAAAATCATTTCTCTTTATCTGCAAAATACGCCGAAACTGCCTCCTTGACTTCATCATCGGCAGTAAATTTTTTACCCCGCAGCTCTTTTTTCATTTTCGGAAACAGGTAATAATCACTCGGGGCCAGGTCTGGGCTGTAGGGTGGGTGATTCACAATTTCGAAGCCCACCTTATGCAGGGCAACTAACGCAACGCGGCTCTTGTGGACGGGCGCGTTGTCGTGCAAAAGCAGAACACCTTTTGTCAATTTTCCCCGTCTTTTCTCTTTAATGGCTTCTTTTAGTCGCTGTAATATTGAAACATAATATTCTCCGGTTATAGAAACACCTTTATCTTTATAATCAATCAACAATATTCCTTCCGAGTCCCAAAATACCGTTGCCATGAGTTTCCCAGCTGATTGTGGCACTTTAAATTTCTTGGGAGGTGCTGTGCCCTTTTTATGGGGACTCAGGTTCATAATGATGAACCCAAGTTTCGTCTCCAGTAACAATTCCACTCAATACACCATCCTTGTCTTCATTACAGAGGTCCAAAAATGCACGCGAACACTCTACGCGCTGTTGTTTTTGCGGCGGCGTGAGCATTCTCGGCACCCATCTTGCGCTGACCTTAGACATGCCGAGATGATCGTGTAGGATTTTAAAAATTGTTGTATCGGATACTCCAACCATTTCTGCGAGTTGTTTCTTCTTTAGTCGAGCATCTTCGAGTACAATTTGTTCAACTTTTTGGATAAGTGCTGGCGTGGTCACCTCAATGCTCCTGCCCGGCCTCGGGTCGTCTTCAAGGGATTCCCTTCCTTGTTTAAATAAACTATACCACTTGTACACCATGGTTTTTCCTGGACAAGAGTCGCCGTAAACCAATGACATCTCATTCATTATGGTCACGACTGACTTTCCTTGCCTGGTAAGGAACTTTATAACGGCACGATATTCGATTTTTTCCATATTTCACTTTTCACTCCTGATTATGTTACTTGGTTGACGATAGCTGAAAGACTAACTGTCTAATAACAATGAAACTTCGTATTTATACTAATCATGAGTCGCTGCACAGGTCACGCCCCCAAAGCGCCTACTCACCCCTCTACAACCCGCTCATTCCGCGAATATAAAAACGCTCCCTCGTAGTTTATTATTGCCAATAATAATATATTTATATATATATAATAGAAACTATATTGCTCAACAAGTTGAAGCCCAATTATGGGGCAACCTAATAATAACACAATATATACGAGAGGAACAAGAAAAGTTTTTTACGTGCGTTTTACTTTTAATAAATTCATTTTTCAACGTAATCTCTTTTAAACTTATTGTGGCATGATTGATTTGGTTTCATACCTCAAGGATGAGGTTAAGAAGAACTTGTAGATGACGAACTAGAGTTACGCGAAACATCGGCCAAGAAGAGCCGCAACGACGTGATTAAGAAGATCTAAAAGATCACGAAGTAGATTTAGTCGAAATATCGATCAAGGAGAGATCTTTTTCAAGACCATCTATATACAAGGTGGTTCAACTTGAGAACTAACCTAAAATTTTTTACCCGTGGGAACATCCGATCTAACATGGTATATACATATATATATATATATATATATATATATATATATATGTACATGTGTTCTTCTTGGTGTTGTACTGCGTTGACGGACAGTTCTGTAGAGGACTCTTCATGTGGAGATATGTCGATGAATTCTTCTTCGTCTTTTTCGGATGTTTAAAGAGATTTTCATCTCGTCAGTTCTTCTGTTCGTTCGCCCGAAGTATGTATGGGTTCAGTTGCAGCATGGTATTTCATATACTCCCTAGTCTTCGACTGGAATCCTTTGAGATGCGTTTTCTTGTATAGAGAAAATGTATTCATTTTATGGTTACGGAGTAATCGGCTGATCTCGTCTATTATACACGGTGTTTCCAAAAGAATATAGGTATTTCGAATGCATATATTTATTAAACTCTAAGATATATGAATATGAAACATTACACACATATTTACGAACCTCTCAAGTTCAGATTACAGATGTTCAATATATCCTCCATCAGCGACATGAACAGTGTCACATCGATACTCAAATTACTCCAATACTCGGGAAAGCATGTTCAACTCATCCAGGTTCTGTGGGAGTGGTGGTACATAAACATTGTCTTTAACGAAACCCCACAGGAAGAAGTCACAGGGTGTCAAATCCGGTGACCGTGGAGCCCAGCTGAGGCATGCTAAGTCGCCAGCTCCTTGACGACCAATCCAACGGTTCGGTAGAGTTTCATTCAGATATTCACGCACTTGGCGACTCCAGTGAGGGGGTGTCTCGTCTTGTTGAAAAATTAAATTGTCTTCCTGCAGCCTCGAAAGCAACCATTTTTGTACATAGCGAGATACTGCTGACCGTTAACCGTGTTTCCATCAAAGAAGAATGGGCCGTAAACAGATGATCGGGATATCGTACAACACACATTGATTTTAAGCGAATCTCGTATATGTTCAATGGCTGCATGTGGGTTCTGTAGATCCCAAATTCGAACATTGTGTTTATTTACCAGACTACTAACATGGAAAGTCGCTTCATCACTGAACACGATGCGTTGTGCGAAAGTGTTATCATTGTCAATAGCATCATGAATCTCGTTACAAAATGCCACACGTTTCCGTTTGTCATCAGGATGCAGAGCATGTAACAACTGTAACTTGTACGACTTCATAACCAACCAACGTCTCAAAACACGCCAAATTGTTGTTGTAGGCAGTTGTAACTCCCGACTGGCACGACGAGTTGATTTTGAAGGACTACGCTGGAAAGCAGTTTGAATTCGTGCAACATTTTCTTCAGAAACACGAGGGCGGCCAGGACTTATTCCATTACATACACATCCTGTATCTACAAATTGTCGATACCATCTGCGAATGTTCCACCCATTCGGAGGATCAATTTGGTAGCTCAACCTGAAACAACCTGTACTTCGCAAACTCGACAACACAAAATGATTTCTGCTGCGGAGTAGCCATTTTAAACATATGACGGTTACCAAGAAAAACAGAAGGCAACTGACATCTAGCGGCTATTAAATAAACTAGACTATATATTCGTTTCTCAAATAGCCGAGCCGTGGCACAGCGATCGATAGTTTGGACAAAATAATACTTAGTAATACGTATATTCTTTTTGAAACACGATGTATTTTCGACCTACGAAAAAACGTTCTTTGCGATATTTCCGCCAGCGCACAACCGACAGACCAAACACGAGAAGCCGCATACGCGTCCCAACCATT
>JAVIWB010005060.1:0-65717 GCA_031893035.1 Dermolepida albohirtum
CCATCTTAAATTTAGAACATTTTTCACAAAAGGAAATCATGGATGATGAAAAATTTTAAGATCGAGTAGTACCAGCGACGAAAATGATTAATGACCGTTACGTTACACTAAATTAAGTATCGGCATAATTTTGCATCACAATCGAAATTAATTTTATTGATTTACACGTCAGTTAAACACTCCATTGAATAAAATAAATTATCACCACGTACTGACTGCCAATTATTGTATTTTTGTCGGACAAATTCGGTATTCCCATCTGTATTTTACAGCAACAATTGTTTCCGGAAAAACAAACAAATTTGATGAAAACATCGTCACGGAACCCTCTCTGATGTATTCCACGTATTCGCGATAAATATTAGTTTTTAATCTCGAATCGGTAAATCCGTAAAATTGTATTAAACAAGAAATACGGTCTCGCGTAATCCATTTTGAATATGTCTGTCATCAATATTCTGTATATTGCCTGACATATGAACCTGTCCTATGTGGATATTATGTCATATAACTATTTATTCTGTGCGCAGAAGTTTATGAAATTTTTAGTATTTATTTTGTAATACCCGCAGATTTTTAAATAATTATTTGCCCATGAATTTTTAACCTATTTCGCTTTTTAATTGAAACAACGTTAAAGCTTTATTTAACCATTGAAACTTTTATTAAAACCATTTCGGCATTTGGCATTTCGCGAGCAAAAAATTTTCAATTATTAACAAGTATTGCACTAACAAAATTGTTCAACAATTTATTATTGACTTTAGCGCATACACATAACACTATATAAATATTAAGAAATAAATAAAACACTAAGGAATAATTAAAACACAATCTAAATTTTACAGTATATTATAAAGGTTGGTAGAAAAGTTTTGAAGGCAAAAATGAAACAATGTGAATTTTTAAATGAAATTAGTTTTTTTATTCAATGCAATCTCCCTCAACTTCAATACATTTATTCCAATGATCCTCCAATAATTTTATACCATCTCTGTAATGATTTTCTGGAAGCTCCGCAAAATACTGTTCCACGGCTGAAATAGCTTCTTCATTCGATGAAAAACGCTTTCCATGAACGAATTGTTTCAAGTTTCTGAAGAGGTAGTAATCACTCGGAGCCAAGTCTGGTGAATACGGTGGTAGTTCAAGCAATTCGTACTTTCATTTATTCAATTTAGCCATCGTCACTTTTGTGTGAAGGCGCATTGTCTTGATGAAAAATTATTTTTCTTTTCGCTAAGCCAGGTCTTTTTTCACGAATTTTTACATCCAGGTGATCTAAAAGTTTACAATAATACTCTGAGTTAATTGTTTTACGTTTTTCAAGATAGTCAATCAATAAAACTTCTTTTGCATTCCAAAACACTGATGCCATAACCTTTTTTGCCGATCGGCCTGACTTCACCTCTTTTGGAGTTGAACAACCAACCGTAGTCCACTGTAATCGTTCTTGTTTCAATTTAGGATCATGGTTGTAGATTCAAGTCTCATCCATAGTTATAAAACGACGCAAGAAATCGGTTTTATTCCGCTTGAAACGCACCAAGTTACGCTGAGAAATTTGTTTTCGATCCAGTTTTTGTTGAATTGTTAACGAATGCGGTACTAACTTTCCATACAGCTTTTTCACATGTAATTCTTCATATAAAATATGGAGTACTCGTTCGTCTGAGATGCCTATGATATCAGCAATTTCACGGTTAGTCAAATTCGGATCTTAACTAACCATATTATGTACTTGCTCAATGATTTCTGCTGTTGCTGCAGTTTTTGGTCGTTCACTACGTTGTTCATCTTCAACGCTTGTACGACCACGTTTAAACTCTAAAACCCGATGTACTGTTGGAAATGAAGGAGCACATTCCTTTAACACGTTCATCATTTTTGTATGAATCTCTATTGCTGATAAACCTTCCAAAACAAAGAATTTTATCACAGCGCGATATTCAGTTTTTTCCATTGTCAAAAAATACACCGACACGTCTAATTCAAATGGATTGCTAACAATGAATGAATTGACAGATCGAGATAAAATCTTTGGTGTGTTCGTATGACACATGAAATATTAAAATGGCGTATGAATTTTGATTCGTCTACTGCTTAATAGGTGTCGCTTTCAAAACTTCTCTACCAACCTGTATACACAGTCTGTCTCAGAGAAAACTGAACTTTTTTAAAATAAAAACAAAAGCTTACTATTGTATTTTGGTAAAATTCATTTATTTTATTCAAAGTAGTCGCCTTCGGCTTCAGAACATTGTTTTGCACTGCCAATTATCATGTCGAATGCATTTTGAAGTTCATCTTTAAAGATGTCCTTCAAGATCGCTGTCGACGCTTTTTCAATAGCTTCGACGTCGGCATAACTCTGATCTTTTATCGGCAAATGTAGTTTGGAGAATAGATAGAAATCACAGAGGGTCAGATCCGGTGCATAAGGTAAATGGTTGATGGTTAAAACGCCATTTTCAGTTAAAAAATCAATTATAAGCATCGAGCGATGATCAAATTAAAAGTTTCAGTGAATTAAAACAGAACTTGATATTTGCTCTTTGTTCGAAATTCATTTCTCGACCAATGCCAAATACAGGCTGTTACTTTATGCGCAATTTCTCTGCTTCTAATGATGCAAATCTCATGATATTTTGACATAACATTGGTGAAAGATCTATCTTACCGACGCATATTCTTTTTAATAGAAAAAAGTTCGATTTTTTTTGCAATATTCTGTGTATATCAACTTCAAGTGATTCAGTAGAAAAAAATAGTAATGTCATCAACTACAGGATGATTCAATGCATTCAGAATGTGTATAGGTAAGGAATACCAGACTGGGTACGTATTATATGGGTACATATTATGAACAAATGTTTTTTGATTTTTGCTTTTGGGAAATGTTGCATCACGTTAGCGGATCACCATAAACTTGTTTCATCAAATTAAACGTTTCAATAAACGATTTACCGAGCTTAAAACAGAACTCGACATTTGCTCTTTGTTCAAAATTCATTTTTCGACCAATGTTAAATACACACTGTGACTTTATGCGCAATTTGTCTGCTTCTAATGATGCAAATGTCATGATATTTTGACATAACAATGGTGAGAGATCTACCTTACCGACGCGTATTTTTCTTAATAGATGGCGCCACTAAGAATTACTATTTTAAAAAAGTTCCGTTTTCTCTGCAACAGACTGTGCATTTACTGCGACTAGTTTCGTGTGTTAGGACATTATCGAGCAAGTACAATACAGGGTACGATCTCTTTTTAATATGAAAACGAAAAGCAATATTTAAATTCGATTACAAGAAAAGGATAGAGGTGAAATATTCATACAAGATTATTTGTCGGTAAAAGATCATTGTCGGAAGTATCTATAAATATAAATAACAGGAAAGCATTAAGAACTAATAAAATTATTAGGTAAAGCTAGAGTAAGCTTTTAAAATAGAAGTAGCTAGAAATTAAGATAAATTTAAAAAAGGTGAATTATTTAAATACAATGGATCATTAAGAAGAGAAAGAGAGAGGAAAGAATTGAGTTTATTGCACTTATTAATGTCTATGCATTCCGAAAGAATTAGTTTCAGACTTTTGTTACATATGTATGTGAAAAATTTCCGGTTTAAAATCTTTATGTATATTATGATTAGTTTCTATCAGATGTTTGTTGAAGTTAGAATAATTTCGTTGGTATTTTAGGCTTCATCGATGTTCTGTTCTAATTTTGAATGTTCTCCCTGAATGGCCAATACACACACTAACACATTCTGAGCATTGAAGTTGATAAACACAAGATTTCTCTATAGGATAAGTTCTATCTTTTGCATGAATAACATAAAATATTATGTTATTAAGTTTTCAGCTTTCCTGTGTGCTTGTCATTTGCCTTCCGTTTTTTATTTTCTTTCCTAGTGTGAACTGATATTACTTGTGATAAAATTCCTCTCTTAGTTTGATATTATTGATTTTTTATTCACTTTCTTCCTCCTCTCATTTATTTTAATCTTCGTTTATTATTTTCAGTTTCAATTCTATTCTTCACCTAATTAGTTCTTTAGTAGCTTAGTCTTAGTTTAATATGCTACTGACTTGTATTTTATTAGAATCGTACGAGAAATATTATGATTATATGAATCTATATATATAAAAACGAATGTTTATCTGTATGTCCTTTATAGAATCGTAAACTATGCATTTGATAATGTGATGATCTCTAGCAAAGTTGTTACGCATGAGGCCACGAAGGTTTCTAAGTTGGTACGGCCAATTTTTGACAAATGGCGCCACTGCCATTCCAATTGGAAATTTTGCAAAACAATTAATGGATATTGGAAATGAGCGAATACAAATTGATAAATCTACGCAATGTAACACCTTGCCAGCAAACTTCTGTAAGATCGCAGAAAGCATAGACGAATTGGTGCAAAAAGTTTTCCCAAACATTGCACAGAACTACAAAAATCATCAGTGGCTCAGTACGCGGGCTATATTAGCGGCCAAAAACATCCATGTCAATACCATCAACTTCGCCATTCAGAATGGAATATCCGGCGAAACGACAACATATAAGTCCATCGATACTGTGGTGAATCAAGACGAAGTTGTCAACTATCCAACTGAATTCTTGAATTCGCTTGATTTGCCAGGCATGCCACCGCACGTTCTTACATTGAAAATTGGCATACCCATCATTCTTCTTCGAAACATAAATCCACCACGACTTTGCAACGGAACCAGACTCTCAGTCAAGAAAATGATGAACAATGTTATCGTGGCAACAATTTTGCCTGGAAAATTCAAAGGTGAAGACGTACTGTTGCCACGTATCCTAATGATCCCGACAGATATGCCATTCGAATTCAAACGTTTGCAGTTCCCGGTACGACTCGCTTTCGCAATGACTATCAAAAAAGCACAAGGACAATCGTTGCAAGTGTGTGGATTAAATTTGCAGAATCCATGCTTCTCACATGGGCAGCTCTATGTGGCCTGCTCACGCGTCGGAAAACCTTCTCATTTATTCGTTTACGCACCAGATGGAAAAACAAGAAACATTGTGTATCCCACATAACTTCAATAAATATCGAATTGAAACGAAACGCTGCAATGTCACAATTTTTTCAAAATGAACGAAATCAATAAAATGACTCAAAATGAATTGAATATTTGTGTAATGCCTTTCCTTCAAATTTATTTTAGTTGGTGGCGTAGTTCCATATAAAAATTGGCATTAACTTGATGTCTCTCAAAATATAATTTTCTAATTTTATAATTTACGCACGTAATACTAGTCCGGCAAGTCAAAAAGAGTACATCACTGTTATATTATACTGAAATTAGACACTAAAACGGATTGCCATTAAAAAAACATTTTTAGTAATACGTTTTGTGGTACATTAAATCACAGCAAAAATATGATGTCAGTTCCCCGTGTATGCATGCCTAGAACTGACGCGTTACCGCAGAAATAAATATTAAAACAATGAAAAAGTATCGCAATATATTTTGCGGAAACGTCCTGTTTTGATATATCGTCCATACACCTGCTAGACAAATGTAATATTCGAAACATGGCAGTTTGCATGGTTCGTCAATATCCAAAACAAACATAATATTAAATTAAGCAATTAAGATAGAATTTGGACGTCAGTTCCGGTCTATTAAATAAGGGTGACCGCTCCGGCAGTGCAATTGCTTTGGCGTGCATACCCTCAAGAAGCAGCTAATGCGCTGAATTTAATATTATTTCGTAGCTATTGTCTGTTAACTTGGATGAATTATTGCTCAACGAATCGAATAAGCTGCCATTTACAGTGTGGGAACTGCACGATATAATTTTTATTTATGAAGACATAGGTGGAAATGCTCGAGAGTATATAAGACATTTATGAAGAAATTTTTCCAAATTCAAGGCCTTTTTATTATAAACTAATTATTTTCAGAGTCTTTAATTTGAGTGATACAGGTTCGACGTTACAAAATTATGAAGACTATGACACGTGTACGTCACACACTAATTTGGTTTTTATTGTATATATATATATATATAAAGCGTGTTTCAAATTGCGCGGTTTTTTTTTAAAATAAATAAAATATAGATGGCGCACTGAACTTGTCTGGGTATGTGGGCATTTAAAAAGTATGACGTATGACATTTATAAAAATGGCTTCGTACACGGTACAACAACGCGTTCAAACTGTTGAATTATTTTATGACAATCAGCGTTCTGTGAAAAGAGTTTCTAGAAAATTACGTGAATTTTATGGTTTACATAATCGTCCATCTGAAAGCACTATTGGTCGAATCAAATGGAATATCAAAAAAGTGAAAAATACAATCGTAGTGGTCGTGCACAAGACAATATTGAAGATTCTGAAATGTCCATTAGACGACGTTCACAACAACTTGGACTTAGTGGATCAATAACATGGCATATTTTACACAAGGACTTAGCTCTGATGGCATATAAGGTTTAAATAACACAGGAACTGAAGCCATTAGATCATTTAAAACGTCGTTCATTTGTCAATTTCATCAAAGAACAACCAGCTGATTTTTCTCAAAAAATATCGTTTTCCGGTGAGGCGTATTTCGAACTTGGTGGTTATGTTAATAAACAAAATTGCCGTATCTGGGGTGAGGAAAATCCACGAAATATTCATGAGAAATCTATGCATCCTAAACGAGTTACCGTTTGGTGAGCATTATGGTCAGGCGGTGTGAATTGGACCTTACTTCTTCGAAAATGCTGCTGTTGAAGCTCTAACTGTCAATTAATTGGAATTAATGAATATTGATCTAGATGACATACGGTTTCAACAGGATGGCGCTACACCTCACTTTGCACACGAATCAATTGATTTATTGAGAGAAATATTACCTAGACGTGTAATCTCAAGAAACGGTGATGTTAATTGGGCACCAAGATCATGTGATTTGACACCGTTAGACTATTTTTTTCGGGGTTGTGTGAAAAATCAGGTTTGTAAAAACAATCCACAATCAATTCCTTCTTTGAAACATGAAATTATTCGTGTCATTGGTGAGATAGAGCCTCAATTATGTCAAAATGTCATTGAAAATTTTAACAAAAGAGTGGACGTCTGTGGAGCTGCGAGAGGGGGCCATTTGGCAGATATTATTTTTCGCATATAAGTATCTTCAATAACCAATACAAAGTCTTTGAAAGTGAATGCAAATTATGTCTTTTATTTATTCTTTAAAACAACGGCGAAATTTGAAACACTCTTTATATAAATGATTGAAAATTTAACGGGGTGTCACATTTACAAGAAGTTATTATAGTGACACATACAAGAATATACACAAAATTTTCACTGACGACAAAATGAACATGTAACATACGGATCAAGAAATAATATTCTCAATTTCGTATCGCTCAGTACACGAGCTTCAACAACCCACGATACAGAGGCCTTGCTACATTTGTGCCCACTTACAATTACTCCGTAACAAATTGCACATATTTATTGAAATATTAAATTACGAACGTTTAAAAGACTTAGGATAACGTACGTAATGTATAACATAAAATTGTTTCGACAGTTTCCGATAGGTAAAAATTGATGCTGTAGAAAAGAAATACCGTTCTATTAAATCGATCGTTAAACAGGCAATATAACGGAGCCCGCTTTTGCTTCATCCTCTTTAGTCTTTATTGTATTTCCGAGAAAATCTATGCATGGTAATATGGAATTTCATAAGACCTCCGTGGAAGTTATGGTAATTGTCACTTCGTCTAGAATTATCGTTATTTTGGAAAAACAACGATCTCTTCGAACAAATAAATTACTTCGTTAGACGGATGACGTAATTTTTTTACTCGTTGGTTTCTTTTCCGTATTTACTTGCAATATGAGTTGGCGTTTGAATTTTCTTTTAATTTGGACGTAATAGAAAATAAATTGGATTCAGTGCGCAACGTGTGGTTTTAAGTGCATGTTTGCGGGTTTGTAGAACAGTTTCTACACAAGCTATGCAAGTGATGTTGGGAGCTTTACCGTGGGATTTAGAAATCATGAAACGTGGAGCTATATACAGGAAAAGTAATGGATTAGAAGTTGGATTTGAAGAATTCGAAGGTATATATTTTCCAAATATTAATCAGTATAAAAGGATAATTACTGAAGAGGTAACAGATTTATGGCAGTCCAGATGGGAAGCGTCAATTAATGGAAGAGTTACCTTTCAATTTATTAAAGGTGGGAGATTTGCCAGGGAAAATTTATGGTTCAAGTCAAGCTGGACTCTGGGCTATTTGATAACTGGATATGGCAGTTTAAATGATTTCTTAGTCAAAATAAATTTATCCACTACTGATAAATGTATTTGTGGAGCAATTGAAGATTGGAGACATATACTTTTTGAATGTAATTTATATGAGGATTTGAGGACTAAGGAAAATTGGAATTATGGAATAAATGATGATGGCATTGTTGATGTGTTCAAATTGGTGGAGGTTGAGAAGAGTTACGAGTGCGTAGGCATATTTTTGGAAAAGGCCTTCGAAAGAAGGAGGGCGTTGACTGCTAATTAACTAATTGTTGCTAATCGAATGATATTTTCTAGTTTATTGGTTTTTCCGTTTCTTTGATTCATTAGTTTGTCGGTATATCGGTGTACTTTTTCATTGATCTTTTTGATTTGACGTGTTAACTGATGAACGGACTGATGATTTGGTTGTTCGCAAGGGAGTTTACACGCTAGGTGCCCGTCGTGTATCCTACTATTGCTTTTGGGCTTAGCAATCCCACTAGCCCGAGCTTGGCTCACGAAGCCACTGTTGGCATTCGACAAAATAGGTTGATATGTGTACATATCGAACCGTACCACCAGTGACGGTTAAGACTGGTACCGCAGGAGTCGAGAGCCCCCCAGAGAATCCGGCCTCGACCGTTTGAGGTTGGACTCGCGGGGGCAGTGGTTGAATGCCCGTGCGGCCTAGATGTGTACTTTCCCTCGACTGGTGAGCAGCTGTATCTGCTCGGGTACTGACCTGCGGAGTCAGTAAGGACTTAGATAGGTCCCCACTCGACATGTAGGGCGCTGATGGTTCCTGCAAAATCTGAAGCGTACACGTAGCTGGTCTCGTTTCTGCGTGCGAGCGCGCTGATTAAGCGTATCTCAATCCCACTGTCATTGGTGGCTGTGGTGAATGTGTCCCCACAGACTGGTGTCACCACATAAAATATCAATAGAGATACTCATTCAAGTTTGGTCCTCCCAACATCGAAAACTAGCATTTTACTTAGAGCCCCGTTGTTTCACTCATCGGAAAATGCGAATTTATTTTTTGACGATGTTTTTCTCTTTTTCATAAATTTAATATCTATGTAAATATATTTTTTCTCAATAGTGTTATTACTAATATGTCAATGTATATTGTCAGATAGTACTGTAGAATTTTGTTGTTCCATTTGGATTTTTTTTGTTGAGCAGAAATAAAATTATTGTTATTATTATTGGAGAAAAACAAGCGAAGGCAGAAGCTAAAACGCTCACTAGAAATGAAGTGACAGGAACATTAATGAATTGAAATTGGAGGACCATAGATGAGGAGATTAATCCGTAACGTCACCGATAGTAGTGTAGCATCTGGATAGACAGCGACCACGGCGAGGTAAAACTATTCCTTACACAATTCCTCAGCTGACACGAATTCTTCAATATATACTTGGCCAGAGTAGATATAGTGCAGAATTGAGGTTTGCAATAACAGGTTTCTTCAGAAAACTATGCTCATCACTCCTTTTTCGAGCGCGAGAGGTGGACCGAGTACAGTGATGCGCTACAAGATGTCGTTCGGAAACAATCGCTGACAGGAGATCGATAGGATGTCGAAAACGAAGAAAATGTGTCCGAAACAACGAGAATAGCTAATCAAGACTATTTATAAGGTACAATCATGAAGAAATGTAAAAAGCGATTCCGGGATGGAGTTTTCACCTTGACATAGTGAAGCTTTTAGTGGGTATAAGCCCCACACAACGGAGAACCTGTTCTCTTCCCTAAGTGGCATTTTTCTCACTCAAAGAAAAAGTTCAGATTACCTGATTAGCCCTTGAATTCAGCGAAACACATTGTAGTCCATAATTTTGATATGCAAATATTGGTTTATTATAACTCTGAAAGTTTCAATTTTACGAAACATCGAAATTATGACAATAAACGCGTTCGCACAATCTATTTTATCGAGTTGTCTAATCATTACTTTTTATTAAAAAAAAAAACACTACTGTGAAATATGAGAAAAATAAATTTAGATCGTCTTTATTGGTTTTCAAGCAAGAATTTATGAGTCGAACTAACGGTGCTCGTAAAAATTGACAAAATACTAATACAAAACGCGAAATCTGCTTACACTTCGAAGCGAATGAACGAATATTTGCACGCCTGTACGTGAAATATTATATTGACTTAGGGGTATTGCAGACAACCGCTGGCATACGCACCATTGATGTCATAAATTTAGGGGTACATCCTACTGTTTATAAATTTCCATTCGAAAATAATAGAATTCCCGATATATATATATATATATATATATATATATATATATTTTACTCAACGTCGACACATCGTCGTTCACATGAACGAAACGAATTATATTAAACTAAAGCCGCACTCTGTCAGCTCTAAAATACCATTTCTTTGAAGTTATATGTTGCGAAATAACTTAAACTTAAAGTATTTGCTAACGGATTAATATTAACTTTAAGTTAGAATTTTTTCTTTATCAAATTACAACGGCTTTTCAATACTAGTCTGTATATCTACATCAACGATTCCCAAACTTTTTCTCCCCATAGATCATTTTTCAAAGAAAACTTTGCCTGTGAATTAAAAAGCTTTACTTCATTCTTATAAAGTTTCATATAAAATAGCCAGATGAAAAAAGCCTCCCACAACTGGTAAAGAACTAATTCTGCTAGTTGCGATTGAGATTGTAGAAACTGTATTTAGAAATAATTTTGTCCAACAACTGCAATCCATACCTTTATCAAATCGCACTTTTACCCGTCGAACTGATGATACAGGTGAAGATGTAGAGCATCAATCTGGTACGTAGACTTCAGCGATCGTGGTCCATACTATCCTCTTCTGGACTTCCAGGCTGGAACCGCGTCACTGGTATATCTGCCGACATTTCGTACCCACTGGTATAGGACATCTTCAGGGCTCAACCGATGCTATCGTTCGTCGCACTGAAACTGTCAGTATCAGTGCGAAGATGTACCATACGAGTGGGTACGAAACCTCGGCAGTTGCCTCGATAACATTGTTCATCATTTTCTTGACTGAGAGTCTGGTTCCGTTGCAAAGTCGTGGTGGATTTATGTTTCGAAGAAGAATGATGGGTACGCCAATTTTCAATGTAAGAACGTGCGGTGGCGCGCCTGGCAAATCAAGCGAATTCAAGAATTCAGTTGGATAGTTGACAACTTCGTCTTGATTCACCACAGTATCGATAGACTTATATGTTGTCATTTCGCCAGGTATTCCATTCTGAATGGTGAAGTTGACATCGATGTTTTTGGCCGCTAATATAGCACGCGTACTGAGCCACTGATGATTTTTGTAGTTCTGTGCAATGTTTGCGAAAACTTTTTGCACCAATTCGTCTATGCTTTCTGTGATCTTACAGAAGTTTGCTGGCAAGGTGATACGTTGCGTAGATTCATCAATTTGCATTCGCCCATTTCCAATATCCATTAATTGTTTTGCAAAATTTCCAATTGGAATGACAGTGGCGCCATCTGTCGAAAATTGGTCGTACCAACATAGAAACTTTCGTGGGCTCATGCATAACAACTTTGCTAAAGATCATCACATGATCAAATGCATAGTTTACGATTCTAAAAAGGACATACAGACAAACATTCATTTTTATATATATAGATTTGTTAATATCCAATAATATTTTCATTTTAAATGTAATTTGGATATTTTTATGAAAGTCGTTCAAACAAATATATAAACTAGTTCAAATTTGTACACTTTTATCAGGTAGGACACGTAAAATATCCATTGGCAGTAGATCGTTTTTCAAAAATGAATTTCAATTGGTAAACCGAAATTTCTAATCTCGTCACGTATTGATAATGTTGAAATCACGCTCTGAACGTTTGCTGTGTACCGTTGATGCTTCTATTTCCACAATACATAACAGCAGCCGATAAGAAATTTACTTTGTTGTTGCAACTGCTAAAAGAAATACAATTTCGTAATAGATTCAATTCACATTCTTATAGTTCGGTGAATATAGAGATTTCGTAGTTAATTCTAAATTTTGGAAACTAAATACAAATGCCCATTACAACTTAAAATTGCTTCAAGCTAAAATATATAAGATTCATATTTAAAATAGGACCTTATAGAGCGACAGGATGCGAACATTCGTTAATATATAGGGTATTTTTTAAGAGCTTGACAACTTAAAAAGATAATACAAGACAGAAATATTGTTGGAATAAAATTTTTTTTATTATAATCTGGTAGATAATTTCATGGCATTTATTTTTTAAATACGATTTCCGGCATACGTTCGCCGCGGCTACGAATTACATGTTCCATTCAATCAGTCCAATTTTTGATTACTTTTTCCAATAAATCTGGCCGTATGACGTTAATGGGGGCTTGAATATGGGCTTCCAATGCTTCAAGAATTGCTGGTTTGTCGGCATAAACCAATGACTTAATATAGCCCCGTAAAAAGTAATCCAGAGGCGTTAAATCGCACGAACGAGGGTGGCAGTGAACAGGACCACTTCTGGAAATAAAGTTGTGACCAAATTGACTTTGCAATAAATCGATTGTTAAGCGCGCTGTATGGCAAGTTGCGCCGTCTTGTTGGAACCAAATAACGTCGATGTTCAGCTGATCAATTTTTGGAAACAAAAATTCAGTCAGCATAGCTCAATAGCACTCGCCATTCACCGTACCGGCAGCTCCTTCCTCATTTCGAAAGAAATAAGGACCGACGATGCCGCCAGCGTAGAAACCGCACCAAACAGTCAATTTTAATGTAATGGTGATTCGTTAAGATTGTCAAATATGGCAATTTTGTTTACTGACGTATCCATTTAACCAGAAATGAGTTTCATCAACACAATTCTTTGATAAAAATGCTCGTCTTCAGCTAGTTTTAAATCAGCCCAATCAGCAAAAATGCGACGCAAACGATGGTCGCTTGGCTTCAACTCTTCTACGAGCTGTATTTTATAGACACGTAAGCCAAGATCCTTACGTAAAATTTTCCACGTAGTCGAAGGACAAAAGCCAACAAGTTGAGAACGACGACGAATCGACATTTGGGCGTCTTCTTCAATACTTCGCGCTACAGTAGCAATATTCTCTTCGGTACGCACATTTCTTTGTCCTGTTGATGGTTTTGAATCGAGAAGAGTAAAATAAGTGCGAAAACGATCAATAATTGCACGAATTTCTTGCTCACTAGGCCGTTTATGTTGACTGTAAAATGGATGAAGTGCACTACGAACTTCGAGAACAGATTTATTTTTTCAAAGTAAATTTCCTCGCTATCTGCTTCTGGGTTTCCGAGTTGGAACCGCCTCGCTTGTATATCTGCCGACGTTTCGTACCCATTTGTATGGGACATCACATACAAATGGGTACGAAACGTCGGCAGATATACAAACGACGCGGTTCCAGAAAAACACGTGAATTTGTTGTTGTAGGCAGTTGTAACTCCCGACTGGCACGACGAGTTGATTTTGAAGGATTGCGTTGGAAAGCAGTTTGAATTCGTGCAACATTTTCTTCAGAAACACGAGGGTGGCCAGGACTCTTTCCTTTACATACACATCCTGTATCTACACACTATCGATATCATCTGCGAATGTTCCACTGATTCGGAAGATCAATTTGGTAGCTCAACTTGAAACGTCTTTGCACTGTAATCACGGAATTGCACTTCGCAAACTCGAGAACACAAAATGATTTCTGCTGCGGAGTAGCCATTTTAAACATATGACGCTTACTAAGAAAAACAGAAGACAACTGACATCTAGCAGTTATTAAATAAACTAGAATATGTATTCGTTTCTCCAATAGCCGAGCCGAGGCGCAGCGATCGATAGTTTGGACAAAATAATACTTTGTAATATGTATATTCTTTTCGAAAGACGCTGTATATTGTTAAAAATGACAAACTTCACGATGCAATCATCAGATCAGAGGCAACACTAGCAGTGTTGCCAGTTCCCGAAATATACCTACTACGTAAAATTTCTAGACTTTTTGTTTCGGTATCTGAAAAAAAATGACTGGCTGGTAATAAGGAAACAATTATCATGATTATTTTAATAACCTACAGCAAAACTTCGTCTAATTGCATGTTTAAAATCCTCTCCAAATAGCAGTTTAATTACAACTCTTTGTTAAATACGAATACCTTTCATAATTTTCAAAGACAGTTAAAAAAAGTCAACAGAATTACATACAACTAATTATAAAATTATCATTTTCAAAGTATAAGAAGAGCATTTTTCGATTTAAAAATGCATGCCAGCAAAATACCACCATAATATATTTTAAAAAGAAACACGAGAGAGTAGAACAAACAGTAGTGACCTCTGTACGTGCTACTTTAAACATAAGAGACAATATTCTGCAATGGGAAACTGCAATCTTTGCTATTTTATTCGCTTCAGAGAGCAAGATAAATAGGACTATTTCTCTGTTTATTTGGATCGTGTTTACATACTGGTGTATCCTCTACTATTTTGTCACTCACGTATATATTACATTTTTTATCGACTGTACATATAAATAATAAATGTTTACGAGTTCATATTGTGCCGTAACATTATTTTCAATTCTAAGTATACGGAGTATATTATTCTGTAAACAGAAAAAGAAAATGCGGAGTATATTTAATCCCGTTGAGAAAAGTATACAATAACGTGGTTATGAAAGCCATCAGCATTTTTAGACAGGAAAAACATTGAATGTTTGTGAGAAATTCTTTAACTGCTTTTTAATTGAATCCCTTATTTTTGAAAGAGATTGTCACGTTTAATAGTTTAGAAAAGAATCGATAAAAGAATTTATTGAAAAGTTAAGGCAATTTTGGTATCTACGGGGGCAATTCAAATTTCACCTATATTTTATTTTTTTCTGAACGTAATTGAAGAGGAACTACAAAACGGTATTGTATTCATCGAAATAGGCACACAAAGGATACTACAAAAGTTTTGCAATACAACTTTGTTTATTTAATTTTTTCAAAGTAATTTCCTCTACACTCAATACACCTCTCCATCCTCCGAAACCAATCTTTAAACCAGTTCTGCCAAGTTTCACTAGGGAGTCAAGCACACTCGTTGTCCCAAGCCCGCAGAAGGTGCTCATCACTGAAAAACCGCCTCCCTTTTAGCTTCATTTTCACATGCAGGAACAGTGCAAAGTCGCAAGGAGCAAGATCTGGACTGTAGGGAGGGTGCTCGAGAAATTTCAATCCTGTCGTGTTCAAATATTCGGTGCAGGCTTGGCGCGGTGAGCTGGAGTATTATCGTGATAGAGGAACCAGGCGTCCATTCTTGACTTTGACCGCAGGTTCTTCATAGATCCAATGACTTTAGACTGGCACCGTTCAGTATACCACTTAGCTGTGACTGTTTTCTGTGTGTCCAAAACGACGCGTTCCACAATTCCACTCGATTTGAAAGAGACAGCTATCATTTTCTCCTTTACAGATCGGGATTTTCTGACATCTAAGGGTGTGTTCATCAAAGACCCAAACTTTGTTTTGAGCTTTGGGCGGCACATTGTAATAGTACAGCTAAGTCTCGTCATCTGTCACGATGTTGTGTGTTATTCAACTTTTTTAGCATCTCCCGGCACCAAGACACACATCGTGTCATCTGCTCTTCAGTCAGTCGATGCGGCACCCAGAGAGAACAAAGTTTCTTCACGCGCAAATGATCATGCAGAATCGAACGAATTACTGGTCCATTTAGGCCTGAAATACCCTCTATCTGTTGCTAGGTCACTCGCCTGTCCTCGCCAAGCATTTTACTCACAGTAGTAAAGTTTTCCTCTGTAACTGACGTTCGTGGCCTTCCCGGCCTCTTAGAATCCTTCACAGTTAAATTTCCCCTTTAGCATTCAATATACCAACTGAATACCGTTGTGTGATGTGGATAAACATCACCTAGTGCAAGAGTCATTTCTTCGAAGCACTGGTCTATGTTTAAACCATACACGAAATTATAACGCAAAACTGCCCTTATCTCATTTCGTGACCACGATGATATCGCAAGCAATTTACACTCTCACTGCTAATGAATAACTGAGCCCATTGACATGGCGCGGCGGCTACTATGCACGTATGAACATGGCTCAACATGCAGCAACAAGCAGCTTCCTACGATTCTATACTGTCAGTTGTATTAACAATTTCGTCAAATTCTCTTGTACAATGTGTAATTATTAAATTTCCTTTTAATGAAGGCGTAAAAGCGACTGATATTCATCAGATAATTTATAAATAGTTAGGACGAAAGTGCTTATCACTCAGAGCAATCTTTGAGTGGTGTACATACATATGTACATCCTTCCATGATGATCGTGAACACGTGTAGAACTCGCCGCATCTAGCACCTGCTGTGTATCTTAGGAACAAACAAAAAGTTGACCAGCTGATCCGAAACAATAGACAAATATATCTATGAAGGAAATTGTGGTGAATTGCAAATACTAGTGCTGAGTAACATCTCTTTGGGACACTCAAAGGTACTTTGGAAGCAAGCGGTTTGTCTCTATCGAGGAAGCGAAGCATACGGCGCAAAACTACTACGTCTTCAAAATTCAGAAACTATCGATAGAGCAAGTGTACTTTAAAGAGATATTGGTAGAAAGATTATACTTATATATACATATATAGCGTGGTCATAAATTAACGGATAGTCGTCAGGTAGGGCGATTCTACTATTAATTCTGAGTCGGCTATCTTAATACAGAAATATTGAATTATCATTAGTTATTCCATGCGAATTACTTAAAAAAGTGTACATATGGCAACATGGTATAAAATCATCAATAAATCAATAGAAATGATATTGTAAAATACGAGTTTATTTAAGTGTAATGATGATAATAATAATAATGATAATTAACATAAATGCTGAAACTAGTAGCCATTGGTTTGAAGACAAAGCTGTGGCTTTTGTGGGATTGAATTAAGGACGTGTAGCAATATATCTAGGATACTTAACTGTATTGTAGCGTTAATTCCATATATTACTTTCTATTTATTGGCAGAAGACGTGGCATAAACTTTTTCCTTAAAAAAAATCACAAGCAAAGATGCGAAAGGTGATTTACATCTGGTGACCTTCCAGACCATGATATTGGTCCATTTATCCTGATCCACCTACCTAGAAAACGCTTGTTCAACTTTTGAAATTCTTGCATTATGAGCTGGTGCACCCTCATGCATGTAATACGTATTGGCTCTAACATTTAACAGGACGTATCCAATACTTCCTCCAACACATTTGCGTACCAAAACTGATCCTACACTTTGGGAGGTTTAAGGTGCCTAGCCAAACATTCGCAGCCAAGAAATACAAATTACGACTGTGGAAGACATTATCTCTTGTAAATATGCATTCATTGCCTCATGAAATAAGTAATAAAATGCTTGGATCTTCTTACTTATTATTCTTTGCAAATTGTAATTGTCAGTTTCGTATGACAGATGTTCTCTTGTAACAAGAAACGATCTTAGGAGGCTTTCTATAGGCATTTCCTGGACTATTCGTCTAGTTTTGCAAGTAGGATAATTAAACAGTATCGCATCTGGGAAACTGCGGCAAAACCCCGCCCGAAACAAATTTCGTACACGGTCTGTACCATCGAAAGCCAAAACGGACACTGTTTAATTATCTGATGATGATGACAACCTAGTTGTCGAAATACGTATACAGAATATGAAAACTAATGTACAAAAGGGTTGTATATCAACCTTAAGTGATTTAGTTAATCAACCACAGGCTCCATCAAAATTACCTTTCCCTACTGACATTAACAAAATTATTGGTAACACTAATTCGTACAAACGAGTCGGTATATCTAAACAGTAGTATAAGAAATTTGTTGAAAAAGCATTTTCGAATGGTCTCAGGTTCCCCCGACGTAATGGTGAACTGTCGAGGATTACGTTTAAAGTGTTCTTAGCTTTGAAAAATCGTTTAGTAGGTTGGAAAATTCACAGAGAGGCGCAATCAATAGTTCAATTCCCAGTTGCCTCACATAACCTGAAAACGTGGCCTGAGAAAAAATAATAAGCACTTTGATTCCTGCAGGCAGCAGGGGTTCTAATCCCGTCCCCCTACCAGTAACGGACGAGTGAAAGAATCTGCCCCGCCCGTAACATAAACCCTTTAGTATTATCATAAAAGTTGTAGTACCGGATAGGTAACAAGAAATGTGGTTTTCTAATGCGGCTAACGTCCGATTTTCTGTTCGTATTGAAACAAGGTGCGATAATTTAGGTCTCGGAATAGTGATCCAGTATCTCACGTGACGTAATCCTGTCGATATCACATGAGTATTTGTATTCGGTATGAGATTGGAACTTGAACACTTGCATGTTAATGGAGAAATAGTTGCATTAATATGCAAGTTGAAAACGGTATGAAAATTTCAGCACGAAAACTCAATTACGACAATCCCAAAATTAACACAACGATGAGGCACTGAGTTACAGCATACCCACTATAAGAGACTTTCCTAAAAAGGTAATTACCCCATTAGATTACTGCCTATTCACATGGTTCAGCTATTATATTTTCTGGTTTATATTTAAATGAAAAAAATGCGCTGAAAGGATCAGATCTTGGTAATATATCGCATACAATCCGGAATATAAATTCCAGACCTACTTTCGGAAGTGGCCACTGTTATGCTTCGCGTATATCAAGACAATTCTTTAATCGTGTTTTTTCAAATTGTTTTTTTATTTAATATAGATCCAATTTAAAACTCTTAAAATTATTAAATTCTAGCATACTTTGTGATGTTAGAAACATTCCAAGGAGAAATCTTTCTTTTAAATAACATATGTATATTGGTTCATACAAGAGAGGTCCATTCCCATTTTGTAAACTATGAATATTCTTTTAACATTACATTTAATATAACTCTGATTTTATCTAATTTATAATTATGATTAGAAATTCAAACTATTGGCTTGGCAACTAAGTACTTTCGGTTTTTACTGATAGAGAGCGTTGCTTTATTTTTTGTATAACGTATGTTAGTGCTGTACTTTACCGTTTGTCACGTGATACTAGACACATTGACGTAACTTCAGAAGCAAGTAGTGCGTGATTTTTATTAAAGCTATTAGTTGTGGGTTAATTTTAAATAGAGTGCAGAAACGAACATTTTCGACATATTTTACTATTTTATTTCCGTAAAGGAAAGAAAGCTGCTGCGGCTCACAAAAAGATATGTGAATTTTATGGTGCTAATTGCTTAACATAGCGCACGTGTCAGAATTGGTAAAAAAAATTCCGTTCTGGAGATTTTTCCCTCAAAGATGAGTAACGTTCTGGTCGGCCTACTGAAGTTGATGATGACCAAATCAAAGTCATAATTGAAGAGGATCATCATATAACTGTTCGAGAGGTTGCGGAGAGGCTACATGTATCGCACACAACAATTGAAAAACATTGTCTTGGGCTAGTTAAGAAGCTTGATATTAGGGTACCTCACGAATTGAAAGAAATTCATTTAACACAAAGAATCAACTTTTGCGATATGCACCTTAGACGAAATGAAACCGACCCTTTCTTAAAAAGAATCATCACTGGTGATGAAACATGGGTCTTGTACAGTAACATAGTTCGAAAACGATCATGGAGCAAACACGATAAACTAGCTCAAACCATATTTAAAGCTGAATTGCATCCAAAAAAGATCATGCTGTCAGTTTGGTGGGATTACAAAGGTGTTGTGTTTTTTGAGCCCCTTCCAAGGAACCGAACGATCAATACTGATGTTTACTGTCAACAATTAATAAAACTGGATGAAGCTATCAAAGAAAAACGGCCAGAATTGTCAAATCGGAAAGGTGTAGTTTTCCACCAAGATAATGCAAGGCCTCACACATCTTTGGCAACTCGTGGGAAACTATTGGAGCTTGGCTGGGAAGTGATGCCACATCCCCCATACAGCCCTGACTTAGCACCATCTGATTACCATTTATTTCGAAGTTTGCAGAATTCTTTGAATGGTAAAACTTTCACAAATGACGATGACCTTCATTCGCACCTGGTTCAGTTTTTTACTGATAAGGACCAGAAATTTTATGAGCGCGGAATCATGCAGCTGAAAGAAAGATGGCAAAAGGTCACTGAGCAAAATGGAAAATATATAATTGATTAAAAACTATTCTTTGCTTAAAAGTGTTTTATTTTATACTACAAAACCGAAAGTACTTAGTTGCCAACCAAATATATTTCTTTGACAGAGAATAATATTTATTACATTTCACTGTAACTTCACCAGTGTTCAAATAGTTGATTGTTGAGGCCATTACTTTGTAAAGTTACATTACACTAAGGAATAAATAAAGCACTTTGTCTAAATTTCACACTTTATTATATACTGCAACTAATAACTTAAGAGACGAAACTAGTCGCAGTATATAATATAGTGTTAAATTTATACTATTTTATTTATTTCTTAGTGTTCCCTTATATTCATATTAAACCAGTAATGTGACCTATCACTTTAAAGTACTTTTCTCGACAAAATTTTTAATTATATTATTTTTTAATATCGACACGACTTTTATTATATCACCCTTTAAATATTTATTAATTTTTGGCACGAATTGTTCTGCTCACAGGTTAATCTTTAGTTGACCACTGCACCTGCACCTTACTCCACCGATCTTCGTCCCGTCAATGTCGATATCATGTTCCGTGGTTACTTTAGCTTGGTATGGCGATGACGTTTTTTCTTGCTTGGTGACCTATCTTGCGTGTTCGTTGCTTCGTACATTTATTCGACGGTTTGTTTACCCTATGTAGTTGTTAGAACACGTTGAACAGGGGATTTCGCAAACTCTTTGTTCTTCTAAACTGATTTTATCTTCTGGAGTTTGCAGAACATTTGCGATCTTACGATCTATTGTAAATGCACTTTTAATCTGAAGTCCTCGAATTTCTTGGCAATTTTGTCCGTTGTTCCTTTTACATATAGCAAAAAGATTCTCTCCAGTCCAAAATAAAGACTAGATCCTTTACAGGACAGAAGTACACCTACGCGGAAAGAAACCCGATACCACGTGAACACATACTACACCCGCGAAAAGCTACGAAATCATATATGTACATGTATATATATATGTTACACTTGATGTATTCGTAGACGTACGATAAAGATATATTCTCTCGGGCTCTCAGCCGCGTGCGAACTGTGTTACAAAAGAAATATAAAAGAAATACACATGGCTCCCAAAATATATGTCCTGGGAAGGACTATTCTCTTGATGTTTCAACAAGATCTCACTCGTCATCTTCTAGAACTGGTGTGTCGCTTACTAACGTTGAATATGATCTTAAGCGTTAGAAAGCGACACACCAGCTCTAGAAGCTGACGAGTGAGATCTTGTTGAAACATCGAGAGAACAGTGCTTCTCAAGACACAACTCACACTCGGCTTAGAATCATAAATCTATATATATATATATATATATATATATATATATTGTTCTTTCCACACTATTATTGCACTGTTTATTGCTTTTACATTTAAACTTATAGACATCATTGACAGGTTTTATTAATAAATTAGGACTGTTGTCATTATGGATTTTCTTAATTACTGATAACATGTTGTCCCACATTTGTAATAACACGTATTTGTTATAATTCTCGTTCAATATTGATAAGAAACTTCTAGGGGATTCAATACCATGGCACCCTTTAAGATCTTTTCCTATAGAAACCTCTCCTAACTCTCCGAATTACTGGCTAGTTAAAGCCCTAGAAGTAGCTGAGGATATTTGCTGGGTAAGAAATGCAATTATTCTTACAAACAGTAGTTGGATAGGGGCGTAACAATAAAACAGTCCGTTACAAAAGAAATACGCGTCGTTCTCAATATACATATTAATATGTAATATCGCAGAAGAAATTGTGGAAACTTGCAGATCAGAAGGGAGAAGGCTGCGCGTTGTCCTGGTAGGCAGTGGAGTGCACCTCTAAATTGGCATTTTTAGTCATGTGGTATAACGTGAAGGTGCGAAGGTGTAGCACCTTCAAAAGTTAACTAATGCAATCTGTTGCATACGTCATGGCTTTCCCAAAAACCAAGTGATATAATAAATTGTAAATGTGTACGGTAACACAAACGAATTCACGTTATTGATTCAGCAAATTATTACAGATGCTTTTTTTGCAGAAATTAATGATAAAGAAGTATTTAATGAAATCCACAACACTGAAAAGGTTCCTTAATTAAAATGTCGGTAGATAGAATAACTTTACGTCAACCAGTAGTACGATTTGTTCAATTTTCGCTGTATGAATTAAAAAGTCCAATGACAGTTTTTCATTTAAGTTTATTAAATCCAGTATTGATTCATAGACAATCCAGTCCGCCTAGTTTAAAGTCAAAACCTGCACTGTGTTGCATTACATTCAACAAAATAACGCCATCTCGCCTCGTAATAAATTTACAGCTTGTATCAAATTTCAAATTCAGACCATTTATCTTAACACAAGGTACATTGAAACTCTTTACCTATTAAATTTCGAGACTGTTTAGTTCACCAGTGGTCCGTGCGCTGATGGATGGACGGCTGATTCATAACGTGCAATCCTACTGAACTAGATACAGAAGCTAACAAGCACGGACATATACAGATTATTAATGATGCGTTTAGACTAATGTTACAATGGCGTCCGTACATTCATTACTCATTACAGCGTCTGCACAAAACATACCTCTTAATCTCATCAAAACATACAGAGCTAAAATGTAATGGAAAAAAAGCAACAACCCCCGGCCAACGAATATTTCGAATAACAAAATACCGGGCTTGCTGTATTATAGTTCTTTTTGGATTAAATTTTAAATATCTGTCCAATCAATTGCATCAATTGGTAACTGTAAACCCTAATAATAATAATAATAATGATAATAATAATAATTATTATTAACCAACCAACAGAGTACTCCTATAGGGTATACAAACCAAAAATTACAATTACATTGATCGACGAATCGAATCCAAAAACACTCGGTAAGGAAAATCGAGTTATAAATCGATTCTCCTGGAATGATTCGAATCCGAATCCAGGATCGTTTCACAGCTCGGTCTCGGAGAACCGATTCAAATCGGTTTTCACGCTGAATTCGAATCCAGAGATACATACAGAGTTGTTCATTCTAGATTTAGAATTGGCAGTTTCGTTTTCTCCCACTTTTGTATTGCAAACAACTTCCCCTACTTTCTCGCGTGTTACGCGTGAGAATGTCTGAAATCAGTCTTCACCAGCGACATGATGTGTGTAGGTCGGGGCTGTAAATCATTATGCATTGACAATACGTACCTACATTTTTGAATTGTATAAATTATTTGATGCATTTTATTTGAATCTTTTAATAAAATGCAACATGGCTATTTTCTTGAAATGTTTTGCCGTTTGGCGTGAAACTAATAAAATATTCTTGAAATAAATGAAATAGAAAATTCTAAAAATTAAAAAGATTTTCATACAATGAAAAAATTAAAAGAAACTTTTAAAAATCCTAGTGTAGAAGTGGCTCAAAAATACCGCTATTCAAACATCCTACGGACAATATTCAAAACAGTCTGAACAGTCGGTACGGGTCTATTTTCAAACGAAAAAACAAATCGCCCAACAATTTCTTGTGCGCTATGGCCACCATAGTACCATTTTATAATTTGTATTCGTTCTTCATGTGTATAAGTCATTTTTAAAAGTAAAATAATAAATGCTTAGTACACTGCAACGGCTTTAACAAGAATGACTTATTTTGATTATCAGTAGGGGAGGTTTATCGTAGCAGCGCACGCACACACGAACTGTGGTGTGGTGAGAGATATTCTATCCTCCTTTCTCGCGCGCTTTAACCTAACTGCACTCTTTCCACTTGTGGACAGCGCATATCTAATTCTAGAATGAACAAGTCTGTATATACTGCATTGAAACTATGATGACTTGAGGTGTATAGAGTGCATTGTATTCGGCGGAACTTATGTATTTACATAATATACATACTTATGAATGAACTATTTGATTTTTGGTCAAAAAGGTGTTTTACGCATTAACAGATGTTTTAAAATTGATTTCTACGGATCGGAAGGTTTACAACTTATTGCGGATATCGAAAATATAAAACTAAAATGAATTGGTAGTAGATATACTGAATACTAATTTGGAATGTGGATAATATTTAAACAAATATTTTTCTTTATGATCACCTATAATAGGGATATACGAGGGCCATTCAAATATAAATGAGAAATAACTTTTACTATCTACATAAAACAGCGAGTGGTACCTAGTAAATAAAATTTTACGTTAAAATGAACAATAACCATACTTTATAGAAGTGGTACGCAGTTTTGTTTATTTCATTGCAATCATTGCCTTACAGTACTTTCAAAAACATAAAGACAACCAATAAAAAAAGAACACAAAAAAGTCCCATTTTCTAAAAATGAAATAAATGAATTCAAATATATCGATTTCCGATAGATGTACAATAATTATATCCAATCAAACACCACGACGATGCAGTTGATTGAAATTCCTAGCCGCGTGCAGAAGTGGAGCTCCAAACAGAATGTTGGTTCTTGGCGTTCCCACTGCCAAAGGATCACCGAACCTCGACTCCAGGCGTGGAACCGAAAAACCTACGCCAGCCAACAGCTCTGGCGCATCAATTCCCCCCGAAATCAAGACAGACATAAACGCAGCACTGACACTCCGCCTCCGCTCTGCCAAGGACTCAAAGCCATGACTAAGTAAAAGTTCCCCATAGTCAGTGTCGTGTCCCAGATAAAAACCACTTTCTCTGAATGACAAATATTTCAGAAACTTTCTCTGCACTCGTTTCACGGCATCAATCTGATTATTGTAAATAGGGTACCACACCACTGCAGCATACTGCAGCTTACTACTAATGGATTTTTCACATTTTAATTTTTTCACGTAAATAGTTATTTTACTATTATTCACAATGTATTTACTTAATTTCAGTTTCAATCATAGTTATAATCTTTATAATAATAATAATAATAATAATGACCTTTATTTTCAACAGGCTAGTAGCCCCATAACAAGAAAATGCAAAATTATAATAATAATAATAATAATATATTGACGTATATGTACATACACACGTCATTACATAATCATATATAAATAAAAACACAAAAAAGAAAACCTTTGTAGCTCACAGTTAATACGCCACCAAACACGTTAAAACCCGCATGATTTATACAAAACGCAGTAACAATGAAAACATAAAAACACAAAAATGGCAATGTCAAAATTTATATATCAGAAAGTCATTTACTGAATAGAAACAGTTCTCCACCAGCACTGTTTTTATTAATCTTTTGAGACTAATCCATGGTAGTCTCCTAAACCTATAAGGCAAAGCATTGTATATCTTCACGGCCATGTAATTTGAACTCAGCTGACTTTTCCCAATGCGATGATATGGTATGACCAAACTACTCAGGTTTCGTGTTTCATTTTCGTGAAAATCACCATTTTTTCAGGACTTATCTGGCTACTTATGAACAAACTCCAGACAAGCAAGTATGTACAAGGATGGGAGGGTCAGTATTTTGTGTTTTCTGAATTGATTTACACAACTTGTAGTATTAGATATACCACTAAGGGCTCTGATTGCACTCTTTTGCATCCTGAAAACCGCCTCAGACGCGCCCCACATCAATAGGCCATACATGGCCCTTCCCTGAAAATTTGCATAGTACACAGTCCTAGCCGCCTCGAGTGTAGCCACTAATTTCGCTCTTCGTATAGAGTATATTGCTGATGCCCGATTGCGACACAAGTTATCAATGTGACACTCCCAAGTCAGGTTGCACACAATCAGCAGGCCCAGAAACTTAATATTCACTTTGGACTCTCCCGCCACTGCCTTTGTTGTTATTGACAGCTGTTGGGTTTTATCATGATTTAATTTCATAAGATTGCTACTAAATCACTCGCTTGCCGCCCCCAATGCAATCTATATAAAACTGAGTTTGGACATGCGTGCAATAGATATAATAAAAATTAATGCTAAATCAAAATAATGTATAAAAGCAAAAGCAACTGAAACAAAAATCATTTCAAATACATATATAGTATGCATGCTAGGCAAACAAGTCAACAAATTCATCGGCACATCTGCTCAAAACGTAGATCGGCGTCCTCCTTAGAGCATTAGTCCGCGCCCTTGGCGTCACAAAGGACACATTGCACCTAGAGTTCAGACTGGGCACTAAAAAACACAAACGGTGCAGTAGTGAAGGACAGTCAACACTGTTACCGAGTAAGCCACGCAACATCCCACCACAAAGTTCCGTCCTCCTGACAGGCAACGAGGACATATTATGCTCAATAAGCAGCTCCCTCTGCGACACACCCCTCATCGGGTAAGCACCACTGATCCTGAAGGTAAGGAATTTGAGAAACTTCCGATGAACACGCTCCAACTTCAAACACTCACAAGCATATCTCGGAGACCAGACCATTGACTTCATTCTTTCTATTGGGTGTTGACCGTTGAAGTAATAAAACATTTACTTTCTACGGGGTGACTCATTTGTAGGTACTTCTTTCAAAAAAAAGATTACAAAAACTTCAATTTTATCGGGTATTCTTTATTATCATTCAAAAGAACTATTGCTGATATTTATATTTAAAAATTATTTCCATCAAATATTGGCCGTAACTGCGTCTAACATGGTCCATGCTGAAGTTCCAATTTTCAATGACGCGTTCGAGCATTTCAAGTGGTATTAGGCGAATAACGCGAGTGACGTAGGTTTCCAATTGCTCAATCGTAGCTAGCTTATCCAAGTAAACTTTAGACTTTACGTAGCTCCAAAGGAAAAAGTCTAAAGGTGTGATATCCGACGATCTAGGCGGCCATTGCACAGATCCATTACGTGAAAGTAGACGTTCTTCAATTATTTTTATTATATTATATTTCAAGAGTTGTGTGGCAAGTAACGTCGTCTTGTTAGCACCAAATGTCTTCGAGATCACGGCTTCAATTTCAGGTTACAAATAGTCCGTTATCATGGCGCGGTAACGGGTTATGTTGCGGCTGTCTTCAATTTTTAAGAAATATGGAACGATGATTCTACTTGCTCATAAACCACACCAAACCGTGCTTTTGTCTGAATGTAAGGGCAGCTTTTAAACCTCTTCGGGTTAATCTGGTACGTAGATTTCCGCGGTCGTGGTCCATGCTATCTGCTTCTGGGCTTCCGGGCTGGAACCGCGTCACTTGTATATCTGCTCTTCGGGTTGCTCTTCACTCCAAATATGGCAATTGTGTTTAATAACGTAGCCATTAAGCCACAAATGGACCTCATCGCTGAATAAAATTTTGTTCGGAAACAGTGGATCTTCTTCAAGCTTTTCAAGAGCCCAAAAACTGAAACGGTGACTATTCAAAAGGTCAACCGCTTTCAATTCTTGAACGAGTTGAATTTTGTATGCTTTTAAACCAAGATCCTTACTTAAAACACACCAAGTTGTGACATACGACAAACCAAACTGTTAAGATCTACGTCGAATCGATTCTTAACGGTCATTGCGTACAGTCTTTGCTACGTGCTGGATGTGGTCTATTTGTTTACGTATTATGCATGACGCGCCCTTGTTCTTTCGTTAGTATATATAAATGTAAATTCCTTTCAAAAGAAGTACTTTATAATTATCAAAACAAATAAATATGTTCCAGGTTATAAAATAAAAGCATTAACTTAACTTTTAAAAACATTATGTACTGCTGGTAAAATTTTGTTCATCGCGTAGACGGTTATAGTTCAAGAACCCGCATTCACATGAAGCTTATTGGTGTGTACAGTATATACGAGTACATATTATATCTACTAAAAAAGCACAGTTCCAAACTCTATACACAGAATTTAACAGACCAATGAACTTTATAAAACTGCGCAGGAAAATTATCTTTCAGCGCAAGGACTAAATCAGTGTTAATTATTGAGCAGTGAAAAGGAAAATTTTTACGGGGAACTGGGAATGATTCCGAGGCCTTGCATCGTAAATTACTCCCTACGTGCACTACATTGAAAAATTTTAGAAACGCTGTAAACCTACGGAAACTATCGAAAAAAGCATTTAAAATAATATAATTGTTACAAAATTAATTACTAAAATTTTATAGGTGTATATCTGTTAGATTCAGGTGTTTTTGCTGATGACATAGTAGTATTTGCTAATTCTGACAATAATACAAAAGGATATCAAAATCCAAAAAGACACATTAGAATAATCAAATCTATTTTTAAATATATGCCAATGCATGGCGACGAGCAACGAAAATACGAGGGTGATCCCATAAGTACCCGACCTGACCCAGAGATGGCGGTAGTTGTTTGAAAAATGTCACTGTATTAGAAAGTACACCATCTATAAAGCACATGTTTCAAGTTTGAAGAGTGTGTTTGTCTAGTGTTTGTTTCGCAGCCATCAATAGTGAACGTTTTCAGTGAATTTGTAAAAATAGAGAAAATTGGTCATCGTTACGTGATACAATACTTTTATTTGAAAGGCCTCTGCCCAACCGATATAAAAGCTGAACTGGTTTCTACTCTCGGGCTTCGTTTACAACAGTGAAATATTGGGTAGCAGAGTTTAAATGAGGTCGTACGAGTTGCCAAGACGACTATCGCAGTGGTCGACTAAATGAGGTGACGACGCCAAAAATCCTGAAGAGAAGCTACAAAATGGTACTGGATGATCGTCGACTGAAAGTGCGCGAGCTAGTAGACAGAGTAGGCATTTCAAAAAGTGCGGTACATCGCATATTATTTGAAAATTTGGACATGAGAAAGCTGTGTGCAAAATTTGTGCCGCGTTTGCTTACACTCGAGCAAAAACAGTGTCGTGAAAATGTTTCAATTGAGTGTTTGGCGAAGTTTCACAGCAACAAAGTAGAATTTTTGCACCATTTCATAACCATGGATGAAATATGGGTTCATCACTTCACACCCAAGACAAAAGAACAATCAAAACAATGGACAGGCAAAAACCGTTTCATTGGCAGGCGAGATAATGGCATCGTTCTTTTTTGGGATGCGCGTGAAATAATTTTCATTGACTATCAACGTCGAGTATTACGCGAACTTATTGCAACGTTTGAGCGAAAAAAAATCAAACAAAAACTACCGCATTTGGCTAAGAAGAAAGTGTTGTTTCATCAAGACAATGCACCAGCTCACAAATCCGTTATTGCAATGGCCAAGATTAATGAATTAAAGTTCGAACTGCTACCTCATGCACCCTATTCGCCAGATTTAGCCCCCTCAGATTATTTTCTGCTCCCAAACTTGAAAGTATGGCTCAGTGGTCAAAGATTTTCCAACGATGAAGAAGTGATGTCGGCAGTTAATGACTATGTTCAGGAACAAGACAGTTCTTTTTATAAAAAGGGTATCGAACTTATTGAACCTCGCTAGGAAAAGAGCTGAAAGGAGATTATGTTGAAAAATAAATATATTTCTTCCCAAAATTTTTGTGTTTTTTTTGTTGAGTTAGGTACTTCTGGGACCACCCTCCTACTTAGGAAGTGAAATTTAGTCTGAATTTTTGCAAGAACACTTTCTGCACGAATTGTGGCACTATTTCATATCAATTTACATACGAGGGAGCGTTTTTATATTCGCGGAATGGGAGACAAGGGGTGGAAATAAAAAAACCAAATTATTTTTCAATATATTCACCTGCAAGACGGATACATTTTTCACATCTTTCAATTAATTTATTTATACCCTCATAAAAAAATGATTTCTCTTTATCTGCAAAATACGCCGAAACTGCCTCCTTGACTTCATCATCGGCAGTAAATTTTTTACCCCGCAGCTCTTTTTTCATTTTCGGAAACAGGTAATAATCACTCGGGGCCAGGTCTGGGCTGTAGGGTGGGTGATTCACAATTTCAAAGCCCACCTTATGCAGGGCAGCTAACGCAACGTGGCTCTTGTGGACGGGCGCGTTGTCGTGCAAAAGCAGAACACCTTTTGTCAATTTTTCCCGTCTTTTCTCTTTAATGGCTTCTTTTAGTCGCTCTAATATTGAAGCGTAATATTCTCCGGTTATAGAAACACCTTTATCTTTATAATCAATCAACAATATTCCTTCCGAGTCTCAAAATACCGTTGCCATGAGTTTCTCAGCTGATTGTGACACTTTAAATTTCTTGGGAGGTGCTGTGCCCTTTTTATGCCACTGCATGGAGTCTTGTTTGGACTCAGGTTCATAATGATGAACCCTGGTTTCGTCTCCAGTAACAATTCCACTCAATACACCATCCTTGTTTTCATTACAGTTTGGACCTCTGTAATGCACGCGAACACTCTACGCGCTGTTGTTTTTGCGGCGGCGTGAGCATTCTCGGCACCCATCTTGCGCTGACCTTAGACATGCCGAGATGATCGTGTAAGATTTTAAAAATTGTTGTATCGGATAATCCAACCATTTCTGCGAGTTGTTTCTTCTTTAGTCGAGCATCTTCGAGTACAATTTGTTCAACTTTTTGGATAAGTGCTGGCGTGGTCACCTCAATGCTCCTGCCCGGCTTCGGGTCGTCTTCAAGGGATTCCCTTCCTTGTTTAAATAAACTATGCCACTTGTACACCATGGTTTTTCCTGGACAAGAGTCGCCGTAAACCAATGACATCTCCTTCATTATGGTCGCGACTGATTTTCCTTGCCTGGTAAGGAACTTTATAACGGCACGATATTCGATTTTTTCCATATTTCACTTTTCACTCCTGATTATGTTACTTGGTTGACGATAGCTCAAAGACTAACTGTCCAATAACAATGAAACTTCGTATTTATACTAATCATGAGTCGCTTCCCAGGCCACGCCCCCAATGCGCCTACTCACCCCTCTACAACCCGCTCATTCCGCGAATATAAAAACGCTCCGTCGTACATACATAACAAGCGACCACGATAGTATTAATACTAATATTATTACTTATAACATTAATTAAAAATATACTAATTATAACCAGTTTTCGCGCATTTATCTATTTTACCATTATTTATTAATTGTTTGTTTATTACATGAGCTACGTAAATGAACTTTCGTTTCACGTCACGCACTTCAATTCGTAAAGTCGATTCATAGGGCATTTATGCAAATTCTCGGTGATTGTTAATTTTTCCGTTCCTATCATTTCGAAAGCAGCTTATGTTTCCCAATAAGTTGGATGGCTTTCCCATTCGATATTAAATTAATTTAAATATTCATGAATAAATTTTCCGAAGTTAATTGTAGCAAATTCGGAGCGAGCACGAAAAAACTATATTAAAAAGAAATTTCTTGCCCTAAAACGTAGATAAAGATATGGCGAAAATTGGAAAAAACAACTCGAATTATTCAGCGTAATATAAACAAAAGCTCGCGGAAAAGTTCGAGCAAGATTAATAAAAAAAAGGCTTCTTTCTGAATAGGTCACTGATAATTTGAAATAAACGACGAATCCTTTCAACAGGCACTCTAGTTCTAAGTAATAATAACTTACCATTTTGAATATTGTTTTATTTTGTCATTATAGTAACCTATTTTAATTGTTTAAGCAAATGATTACTTGTAATTTACTTAAATATAAAAACTCAATAGTATGATTTTCACAAAATTTTTTATTTTGAAAATGTTAACGATTAATTCACCAACACTACACTTCTTCAGACTAAGGGGTAAATCTAATCTGGTACGTAGACTTCCGCAGTCGTAGTGCATACTATCTTCTTCTGGGCTTCCGGACTGGAACCGCGTCACTGGTAAACTGCCGACGTTTCGTATCCACTCGTATGGGACATCTTCAGGGCTCAACTACTGCTACTGTTTGTTGCTCTGAAACTGATGTAAAATCTGAAGGTAAATCTAATAAAAACGAAGCATATTGTTACACCTCTCTCTACACTACACCCTAATGTAGATAGTAGCATAAAACCCGTATGTTTACCTTAAAAAAAGAATAATCTTTCGTTACTCAAGAACTAGTCTGTTATTTTGGAGAATAGGTGGGGGTTCCTATATAAAAATTACTAAGAAGTGCACAACATTAATCCCTAGAAGTTTACTTGCTAATGCTGAAGCAATGGATTCTCAAATGGCAAAACTGAGGGCAATCCAAAATAGAAACTAAAGCTGATATTGGAAGCAAACCCAAGATTAATTTTAAACTATCTGTTCATTTATTAGCATGTAACCAATGACTACAAAAGCAACACAGGTATATAAATCTACAGGAATATTAATCCAACTACTAACATATCATCAATTGATTCACCAACACTGTCTTCCTCATACTAAGAGGCAAATCTAACAAGAACAGGATATATTATTACGCCCCTCTTTGCACTATACCTTAGTGTAAAGAATAGGTACCCAAACTTTTTAAAGCCATGGCGCTCTTAACATTCAGATTGTCTCCGGCCGCGCTCTTCATATGAAGCAAAACTGGAGACCTGATAAGTCTAAAATCTTAAATTTAAATAAATTCTATGCTATGATCTCTAAATTTAACTTTTAGATTTTTATAAGACTTTAACTTTGCTTAAATACTTTGTGAATAGTTGTTGATAAATTTGTTTTTTTTTCGTAATTATAATAAAGAGAGGAAAGAAAACGTAAATAAATCGAAAAATAAAGAAAATCACATTTATTTTGAGAACAGAAATAGTAACTAATTAATACAAAACAGAGGATCATTTAAACGAATGAGCATTCATTTTTATACGAGAAAATTATACTTTTAAATTTTTTTTCCGTTTTGACGAGGCTGTCGCGGTGCCCCTGGAGACTCTTTGCGACGTATACTTTGGGAACCCCTGGTGTAGAAAGTAGCATAGAAGCCCGTATTGCTCACCTTAGAAAAAACTAATAATACTTCGTTACTCCAAAGGAAGGAACTAGCTACTAAATTCGGAGAGTAAGAGTGGATTCCTAAATAAAAGTTCTTAAAGAGCGCCACAGTATTAATCCCTAGAAGTATCCTTGCTATTGCTGAAGCACATGAATTCTCAAATGACAAAATTGAGGGCAACCCAAAATAAAACACTAAAGCTGATATGGAAGAAAACCCAAGATTAATTTTAAATTATCTGTTCATTTGTTAGCATGTAATCAATGACTAAATAAGCAGCACAGGTATATGTGTATAAGTCCTCAAAAATATTAATCTAACTACTAGCATATAAACCATTGTTTCACCAACACTATGGCTTCTTCAAACTAAGAGGTAAATCTAACAAGAACAGAATATATTGTTATGCTGCTCTCTACATTATACCCTAGTGTAGATAATAGCATAGAAGGAAGTATTCCTTACCTTAAAAAAAGTAATAATATTTCGATACTCCTAGGGAAGGAACTAGCTACTTAATTTGTAGAGTAGGGATGGATTCCTATAGAAAAGTTCTTAGAGAGCGCCACAGTATTAATCCCTAGAAGTATATTTGCTTAGGCTGAACCATATGGTGCCTCAAATAGCAAAATTGAGAGCAACCCAAAATAAAACACTAAAGATGATATTGGAAGAAAACCCAAGATTAATTTTAAACTATCTGTTCATTATTAGCATGTAATAAATGATTAAATAAGCAGCACAGGTATATGTGTATAAGTCCTCAAAAATATTAATCTAACTACTAGCATATAAACAATTGCTTCACCAACACTGTGGCTTCTTCAAACTAAGAGGTAAATCTAACAAGAACAGAATATATTGTTATGCTCTTCTCTACATTATACCCTAGTGTAAATAGTAGCATAGAAGGAAGTATTCCTTATCTAAAAAAAAACTAATAATACTTCGGTACTCCTAAGGGAGGGACTAGCGAGTTAATTCGGAGAGTAGGGGAGGTTGCTATATAAAATTTCTTACGGAGCGCCACAATATAAATTCCTAAAAACGTCCTTGCCAAGGTGAAGCACATGGATTCTCAAATGGCAAAACTGAGAGCAACCCAAAATAAAATACTAGAGATGAAAATGGAAGAAAATCCGAAAATAATTTTAACCTTTCTCTTCATTTACTAGCATATAATCAATTACTAAATAAGCAACCCTACTAAACGTGCGCAGTGCTAACTTTATTAATGGCCATTTGAGAATATCGAAATTTAAGTACAGGTACTATCTCTATTTGCATTAGCTCGAAGGAGATTGTAAGAGTTTCACCATAACTTACCAGTATCTTAATTTTTTTTAATTAAAACATGATTATCTAGTTTTTGTTTATTATTACGCGATACTGGTATTTCATGTTTGTAAATTCTCTAAATTCTGTGAACTGAATTTTAGATTCGAATTTAACATCCTGGAACTGCTATACGAAACATCGTTGTATTACTTCTTTTTAAAAGCATTTTGTATTATAATATATGAGGAATTATAATTCAAAAATTTGAGAAAAATCTTTATAATTTTCAAAAACATATACCAAGACTTAAAAATTCATATTCTGCAAGATAGATATTTTGAAACAGGCGTGGTCTATAACAGATTTAACATTTTCCAAATAAATAATATCACAATTTTAATTAAAGCTTTATTCATGTATAAAATATTATTCCTTATAAAAAGTTTAGACACAAACCCTGTGAATACAGCAACTCTCCATTGTTTAGTACTCATCCAGTACATTAATACTGTTCAATAATATTTTCTTTATTTTAATTCTAAATTAAACATCAAATTAAATGAAGGTCAAAACACAACTTGTAAGGATATAACGATCCTCCTTTATTTAATGTTCACCCTGTATATCATAAAGTTAAAAAATAAGTTTTGACATTCCATAAAAAGAATTGATAAAGTTGAAGTTTGAGTTATTATAAAGTACTTCGTTTTAAAGGTTTTGACTCTGGCGGACATAAAAAAGAATGATTGCGTTTTAAAAGATTCTCTCCCTTCGTTTTCGACGATAAAAAAGTAGGTTGGTCGTATATACTTTGCAGGCTATCTGGGGTGTATATATGATCGCTACTAGCGATGAAATCCTCTCAAAAATCCACGATGCCTTGTTAAATAATCGTTAATTGAATGTAAGTGATCATGCTGAAATTGCCAAGATATCGATATATCGTGCCCACTACATTTTGAACGATATTTTAAGTATGAAGAAGTTTTCGACAGTAAACACACTGACAAATTAAAAATGGATTCACCATTACACACCAGAGACAGAGCAATTGCTCTAACAGTGGCTGGGATAAGGCTAACATGCGTCAAAGAATGCGAAAACGGTTTTGTTTACAGGAAAAATCATAGCCACGATTTTCTGAAGTTGTCAAGGTGTAGTGTTCATTAACTACCTGGAGCAAGATAGAGACATACCAATGGAATATTACACTAAATTGCTGAAACAATTGAAGAGTGCTGGTCAGATTTAGCATATACATCTGGAAAAAAGAGTGCTTTTTTACCATCATAAATCTCCTGCACACATGTCTCGGATTGCTACTAGAAAAACTCTATGGTTGCCGCTTTGAATTGCTTCCTCTTGGGGCATATTCGTCAGACTTTGCTCCCAGCTCTTCTTCGAAAACCAGAAGAAATAGATCGCTGGAGGAAAATTCACTTCAAATATTAAAGTCAAAGTTGAGATAACAGTTAATTTGGTTTATTAAAAACAATGTTCGAATTTCAATTTTTACTACTGTAGCAGACTAAGAATTTATTAATAAGTCCTCGTATATTATGGTTTGTAATCTATAAATATGAAACGTAGCTCTAGACCTTGCTCATAGCTATTATTCTGAATTTGCTTTAGTGTAAATATTGATCTGAAGATTCAGACCGAGTAGGCCTACAACAGATATACATATATATACAACCATGCTCAAATATATTAGACACCTTACGAATTTATGTACATACATACATACATATATATGTAGTTTATATAGTTTAGTCAAAAGAGAGGTGAGGAAAATAAAACTGTTGTGAAAATTATGTACAAAGTGTTATTTAGTAATGTAGTACAATTTATCAATATTTTGTCGCTCCGCCCTTGGCCTTAATGACAGCTCGCACTCGTCGAGGCATACTTGCTACTAAACTGTGACACTCTGGCGGTGGTATTGCAGCCCATATTTCGCGAATTTTTGTTGATAATTCTGCTTTTGACAGGCATTTATGTTCCGTGATCTTAGTTTTTAAGATACGCCACAAATTTTCAATGGGCGACAAATCGGGACTTTGTGGCGGCCAATCCAATACCTCCACTGTGTTTTCCTCGAACCAACGCATTACAGCTCTCAATTTGTGGCAGGGCGCATTATCTTGCTGAAAAATGTATTGTGGAATATCCTGGTCAAATAGTTTTAGCACAGACGGTTCTAATACTTCCTCCAACATGGCTAAATAGCGTTGGCTATTCATCCGCCCATCGCACAGGTACACTTCTCCAACACCGTATGCAGACATATAACCCCAAACCATGATACTACCACCTCCAAATTTTACTGTGGGAATGATACATTGTGGTTCATAAGCTTCCCCTTGCCTACGCCGAACGTATAGCGTCCGAGGTAGTTCCCAAACCTGCCAGGCAAAAGAAGAAAATTAGCACTTAGACAGGATTAATTTTGTTTAATGTTACATGTAGACTGAATTGCATACAACGATAAGAATATTAGTCATGAAGATGTACTTACATACTTGGATATTCGATTCATCAGACCAAAGAATCTTCGACCACTTCTCGATTGTCCAATTTTCATGTTGTTTGGCCCATAAATACCGCTTCTTTTTGTGAGTGTCAGTTAAAAGCGGTTTACGTCGCGCTTTACACCCTCGTAAACCAGCACGCTGGAGACGCCTTTTCACTGTTTGCGCAGAAACTGTTACGCGATAACGCTGTTTCAGCTCACTGGCGAGCTGTTTCGACGATTTTTTCCTATCACTGAGAGCCAGTCTTTGTAAAATTCTGTCTTCTCTAATCGAGGTACAGGGTTTTCTGCCACTTTTTGGTCTGTTAACAAACGACCCACTCTCCTGATAGTGACTAATGGTTGTACGGACTGCACATCGCGAACATTTTCTTTTTTTTTGCAATTGCAGCTATTGATAACTTCTGGGAATGCAGTAGCACTATTTGGGCGCGTTCCCCTACCGACAACTCGCGTGTTTTAGGCATTTTTCTTCAACAAATAACTGACACAACGTGAAAAAATAGGATAATCTAATTGATCTCTACCACAAACTCACAAACGCACGTTGCTCACACACTGCTAGAATGACACTAAATTTCTAAAATCCACAATTTCCCCTTTCCACCTATTCTATCATATATATATATATATATAAAAATATGTACATGTATATGTATATATATATATATATATATATATATATATATGTATATAGTCCCGAACTGGTTTTATTTTAAACATTGTAACACTAACCGTGTTCATAAAATGTTATATAAGTTTTGTAATAGCTTGAATCGTGGTTGAATAAAAAAAAAACGGGAGGCAGGTACAGCGGAAACATCCAACGGATCCAACATATGAAATGAGTGTTGAACTCGGCTTTAAAGCTCACTCTTTCGAAATCGAATGCATTGTTTTCCACCAATGACGCCGCATTTCGATAGACACGTTGTGGCCGGAACAATTCCGGGAATCGAGAAGGCTAGAATGTCCGCATTAAAAAAAAAACTCAATAGCGGTGACGTGAAAAAGGTAATGCATTTTCATAATATTGCCAGTAACAAAAATATAAGCCACTACATACATTTATTCGCTAAATATATGATGCAATATCTGCCCTGAAGTTTTACTCTATAATTGACAAATCAGTTAAAGTTGAAATATTGATTGTATCAGATTGATGCATTAGTAATTTGTAGCGCTTTTTGTTTCGGGGATGAGAATACCTTGATACAATTCTCAGGCATATTTTAAAGTTATTCTAATGCCGTATTAATTTTTAATTGTATAGTTTATGATTTTGTGAATTTGTAGAGAGATTTTTTGTTTATTAACAAAAGAAAATAGAGTATCAAATCGAAGAAAAAATATTCTTGACCTATTTTGTTAGAGTTCAACACATACATAGTGAAACATTTATTAATATGAATCACTAATAAGTCCGCCTGATATCAGTCGAAACTACAATGAAAATTTTAATATTATCAGAACAATCTAAAGCATTAGAAAAAAAATTTGTAAGTCGTTTATGAAAAGATAAAGCCAGCAAAGGTAGCTCCTATGAACTGAGAATTATCAAACTCACCGAAAGGTAACGAAACTTTATCGAAGAAAACGGACAACGTACATACATATCACTGGTGAAAGGAACAATACCTCCCTCTATCGTACAAAAATGCAACTGTCCGAAAGATCGTAGTTCGTGTTCGTGTTCGTCACAATTCGTGAAGACAATGTCGTATATTTGACAGGACAAACACGAACTTTATTCTTTCAGACAATTGAATGTTTGAACGATAGAGGGAGGTATTGTTTTTTTCATTCTTTGCTGTATCGCAAACGATACCATAACTAAATAGGTTGCCTGACGAGAATTGATGTACACGAAACGCGTTGTAAGCAGAGTCTTATTAATATTTGAATTATTCTCAGGCGTTTATCATAATGCATATATCAGGTTTAAAAATGTTCGATCTATACACACTTCTAAAAAGCATGGTTGTACATTTGGCGCGATGAACACGACTTTCATTTCTTTCAGAGAATTGCATCTTTGGACGACAGCGAGAGGCATTTTGTTTTCATTCTTTGCTGTACTGAAACCTACAGAGAATAAGCTCGTTAATAACTACCTGAAGAGAGTTGATATGCTCGAAACACTTCGTAAACACGGTCTTATTAAAACTTGAATTATTCTCAGCTGTTCATACGAGGGTGGTCTGAAAAGTTTCCGACCTCAACGTGAAGATGGTAGCACTCATCAATAAAAGCTAGGAAATGTAGTTGTGTATCTATTGTCAGGTACTCACCAAAGCTTCAGCCATTTTGGACGCTCAGTTGTTATTTTACAGTCGTTTGAATGAGTCGATGTGAGTGTTTTTGTGAAAGCTGCCATTAAATATTTATTTTTGAAAGACAATACGCCAACGCAAATCAAAAATGAGTTGAATTCTGTGTACGTGGACTCTGTACCATCATTTACCACAGTGAAATTTTGGCCAGCTGAATTTAAACGTGGCCATAAGAGCTTGGGAGACGTTCGAGACGTCGAAAAACTGCAACTACTGACGATAACATGGCTAAAGTTCACCAATTGGTGCTAGACGACCGTCGGATTAAAGTGAGAGAGATAGCAAAGGCTATGAATATATCCAAATAACGTGTTTGTCACATGTTAAATCAAAATTTGGGCATGAGAAAGCTGCCCACGTGTTGGGTGCCGCGTTTGCTAACGTTAGACGAAAAACGTATTCGAATGAACATTTCCAACACTCTGTTGGCGCAATAAATCCGAATTTTGGCGCCGTTTAATTACTGTAGATGAAACTTGGATACATCATTACACGCCAGAAACAAAAATGCAGTCAAAACAGTGGACTGCAAAGGGGGAACCGGCCACAAAAAGAGCAGAAACTGTTTTTTTTTCGGCTGGGAAAGTGATGGCGACTGTTTTTTTGGGATAGTCATGGAATTATCCTAATCGATTATCTTCAAAAGGGAAAAACTATTACAGAAGCATACTACGCACCATTACTTGACAAGCTGAAGTCAGAAGTTGTGGAAAAACGGCCATATTTTCAGAAGAGGAAAATCCCGTTTCACCGAGACAACGCGCCGTCTCATACCTCAGCGGTTGCCATGGTTAAAATCCACGAATTACGTCTTGAACTGCTTGACCACCCGCCTTACTCACCAGATCTAGCTCCAAGCGACTTCTTTTTGTTCCCTCATCCAAAAATTGCGCTCGGCGGACGGAGATTTTCATCAAATGAGAAGGCAATCACCTTCGTGAACAATTATTTTGCAGAGAAAAACGCCGAGTGCTATTTGGACGGGTTAAAGAGATGGGAGTATCACCGGGAGAAGCGTGTAGAATTACAAGGCGCCTAATGTAGAAAAATAAATAAAAATTTTAAGAAAAAATGTCTTGTATCTTTGTTAGGTCGGAAAGTTTTCAGACCACCCTCGTATAATTGATCATTCATTTTCATATATTGATAAATGGCATATGAAAAACATAGAGAAAACGCACTACAAGTTCTTCGAAACCCAATATATTTAAATGAAGAAACATCCCACGATGTAATTGTAAAACTCATTACGAAATTAAAAAACACCCCAACGGATCCTGTACATTAAATAGAAGATTAAAGGTAGAACTCGAAACAGATGAACTTCAGGAAAAAAACAAATTAAAAAAGTAATAAACCAACGTATAATGTAGGGGCGGCAAAGTGAAAAATACCGAGGTTATTAAGAGTTTCTTAAGACCCTTCTAATATACGAGGTAGTTGCTGTTGCCGAAGTTTGCCACTACCTGACGACAATAAATTATTTTGTTTATCCTGCAGTGAAGAACGGCGCAAATTCTATTTAAGTACAGCGATTGAAAACAATTTTTATGTAAATATTCGTTTTATTGTAATATATGTTACAACTAGCTGTACCCTGCGCGCGTTGCTACGCCATCAACTAAAATAAATTTGAAGGAAAGACATTACACAAATATTCAATTCAATTTGAGTCATTTCATTGATTTTGTTTTTTTTGAAAAAATATTGACATTGCAGCGTTTCGTTTCAATTCGATATTTATTGAAGTGCTGTGGGATACACAATATTTCTTGTTTTTGCAGGCCACATAGAGCTGCCCATGTGAGAAGCATAAATTCTCCAAATTTAATCCACACACTTGCAACTATTATCCTTGCGCTTTGTTGATAGTCATTGCGAAAGCAAGTCGTACTGCAAACGTTTGAATTGGAATGGCATATCTCTCGGGATCATTGGGATACGTGGCAACAGCACGTCTTCACCTTTGAATTTTCCAGTCAAAATTGTTGCTTCGATAACATTGTTCATTATTTTGTTGACTGAGAGTCTGGTTCCGTTGCAAAGTGGATTTATGTTTCGAAGAAGAATGATGGGCACGCCACTTTTCAATGTAAGAACGTGCGGTGGCATGCCTAGCAAATCAAGCGAATTCAAGAATTCAGTTGGATAGTCGATAACTTAGTCTTGATTCACCACAGTATCAATGGACTTATATGTTGTCGTTTCGCCGGGTATTCCATTCTGAATGGTGAAGTTGATGGTATTGACATCGATGTTTTTGGCCGCTAATATAGCACGCGTACTGAGCCACTGATGATTTTTGTAGTTCTGTGCAATGTTTGGGAAAACTTTCTGTGACTTGCTGACATTACGTAGATTCATCAATTTGCAGTCGCTCATCTATATACATATATATAAATGAATGTTTATCTGTATGTTCTTTATAGAATCATAAACTATGATCATGCGATGATCTTGAGCAAATTTGTTGTGCATGAGCCCACGAAGGCTTCTAAGTTGGTACGACCAATTTTCGACGAAGCGCCCAGCGCGCCAAAACCTTGCTAACGCCCAAACAATCATGCAAGATGTCATGAACTTGTCGTGTACCTATCCCTAGGTGTACACTAATTTGACGAATAGTCATTCGCCTGTCGTCTTTCAGTAGGTTTTCGACGGCAGTAATATTTCTTTCATTTACCGACGTGCTTGGCCGCCCACTGCGTGGATCGTCTTCTAGTGATGTTCTACCGACTTTAAAACGATCGATCCACCGATAAACAGTACTTTTGGATTCTTCAGATTCACCAAATACTCCTTGCAGACGACTAATAATTTCTGACGTCTTCACATCTTCTTTCCACAAAAAGAAAATTATCGCTCTTTGAGATTTTGTCGCGTGTTCCATGGTTACAAAAACAGTGCTACTAAAACGCGTCTACATCAGTCGAATACATGAATCAGACTGAACAATGTTGCACTAGATAGTTGCGTAAACATGTCAAGACTTGTCTGGCAACATTGCGTATAAGTTCTGCGTTATTTAATTATAGCACCAATTTCCAGAATATTGGAAGCACCCCTCGTATATCTTATAGTAATAAATATGCAGACAAATATATACTAGCATGCGTAATGTATTTAGAACTATACGTTTTATATTTCATGCGTTTGAATTGTATTTCGTTAAAACTCTTAAATTGAAGAGTAAACTGATTTGATTATCAACTACAGTATATTTACATACAGGTATGTTGACGAAACTACCACATTAACAAAAGCAAAATCCTCCATTACCATTAATTACAAAAAAGTATTAAGCCAAATAGATTGCTTATTAGTTTTTACATTATCCTGTCACGTAGTATATTCGTCACATGTACAGCGAAATAAATCACGCTGTGCATTTGTTACTAGAAGCTTTTATCAATCTTTTGTTTGTCGTTTTGCGTTCGAAACTGCACATGTGCCGGCGAAACAATATGCATGTTCGCCAGAATTCGACTTGATATCAGAAAAACAATATTGGATTTTCGTGCTGGAAAATGCTTCGGAAATACCAATAGTAATTTTGGAAAAAAGGATAAGAACACATGTGTATTAAAGTTTATCTTTGAAGAGAACGATCTTCGCGTTTTCTTTTAAACTTATGTGGGTATTAAATTTAAATTATAAGTAATTGGAAATAGTAATTTTATAATGTTGAATGTACTTGAAAAATAAAACAATTTATCTAATATTTCAACTATAACACCCATTAGAAGAGAATGAATACAATCGCCAGTTCGTATCCAAAAATTATTATTTTTTTGACACTTTTTCAACGTTACGAGGGAGCGTTTTTATATTCGCGGAATGAGAGGGTTGTAGAGGGGTGAGTAGGCGCATTGAGGGCGTGGCCTGTGCAACGACTCATGATTAGTATAAATACGAAGTTTCATTGTTATTAGACAGTTAGTCTTTGAGCTATCGTCAATCAAGTAACATAATCAGGAGTGAAAAGTGAAATATGGAAAAAATCGAATATCGTGCCGTTATAAAGTTCCTTACCAGGCAAGGAAAATCAGTCGCGACCATAATGAATGAGATGTCATTGGTTTACGGCGACTCTTGTCCAGGAAAAAACCATGGTGTACAAGTGGCATAGTTTATTTAAACAAGGAAGGGAATCCCTTGAAGACGACCCGAGGCCGGGCAGGAGCATTGAGGTGACCACGCCAGCACTTATCCAAAAAGTTGAACAAATTGTACTTGAAGATGCTCGACTAAAGAAGAAACAACTCGCAGAAATGGTTGGAGTATCCGATACAACAATTTTTAAAATCCTACACTATCATCTCGGCATGTCTAAGGTCAGCGCAAGATGGGTGCCGAGAATGCTCACGCCGCCGCAAAAACAACAGCGCGTAGAATGTTCGCGTGCATTTTTGGACCTCTGTAATGAAGACAAGGATGGTGTATTGAGTGGAATTGTTACTGGAGACGAAACTTGGGTTCATCATTATGAACCTGAGTCCAAACAAGACTTCATGCAGTGGCATAAAAAGGGCACAGCACCTCCCAAGAAATTTAAAGTGTCACAATCAGCTGGGAAACTCATGGCAACGGTATTTTGGGACTCGGAAGGAATATTGTTGATTGATTATAAAGATAAAGGTGTTTCTATAACCGGAGAATATTACGCTTCAATATTAGAGCGACTAAAAGAAGCCATTAAAGAGAAAAGACGGGGAAAATTGACAAAAGGTGTTCTGCTTTTGCACGACAACGCGCCCGTCCACAAGAGCCGCGTTGCGTTAGCTGCCCTGCATAAGGTGGGCTTCGAAATTGTGAATCACCCACCCTACAGCCCAGACCTGGCCCCGAGTGATTATTACCTGTTTCCGAAAATGAAAAAAGAGCTGCGGGGTAAAAAATTTACTGCCGATGATGAAGTCAAGGAGGCAGTTTCGGCGTATTTTGCAGATAAAGAGAAATCATTTTTTTATGAGGGTATAAATAAATTAATTGAAAGACGTGAAAAATGTATCCGTCTTGCAGGTGAATATATTGAAAAAGAAAAATAATTTGGTTTTTTTAATTCCACTCCTTGTCCCCCATTCCGCGAATATAAAAACGCTCCCTCGTAGTATGGGTCAAAATTTTTAAAGCAGAATGATTACAATTAACTTATTACTGAGCAACCACAATAAGTCAGTTCTTCTTCCCTAACATCAGGTATTAAGAGAGATTTGAAGTAAATTCCAACAAGAGTCCCTGAAATTTCTTCTTCCTTTGTATCTTCATAGTAACAATAAAAACAACAGTTAAGAAAACAATGACAATGATCAAGAACAAAAGAAAGTAAAAGAAAATATAATACAGCTGCGAAGATACTGAAAAATGCGTTGACAATTAAATATCAAAGTATTAACAATTATTTAGAAAAATTAACATCGATCGAAGACGCAATCTATTGGAAGGTAACAACCGATAATAAATTATAAAAACAAGTGGTCGATAAACGACAGGGAAAAAACCTATGTTTTTACAAATAACCTGCCACGAGTATTTCGGCCTCTCTGCCCGAAATTTCTTTCGAAGAAGAAAATAAAATACCCGACCTCCTAGAAAAATCTTTCCAAATGGACTTGACACAATGAATTCAAAATTAAGTGAAGAAAGATTCAGAAGGGCTTCCACTGCTCGAGGTCAGTCTATTTTCATTGTCCTCATTATCTCAAGGCAAGTAAACCTATATATCTTGCCTTAATTTACCATCGCTATGAGAGGCAATATTTTTATCCACTACGTCGGCGATGCATTATTAAAAGTTGGTTTCACCACAATAAAAATAGTCTGCATCTTGAAAGATATTCTGTCAACATATCGGTTCCAGGTAATCCTCCAATTCGAGGTTAAACTGACACCGCACGTGCATCTAACCACTGTAAGAATAGCTTGCACTTTCAAAGATATTTTGTCAATGTGTTGGTTCCAGGTAAGCCTCGAATTCAAAGTTATACCAAAATCTTCCCTCCCCGTATGTTGTCAACTCCGATCCTTAAAGTCCTAAAGATCCTAATTTCTCAAACTTTCTCCGATCAAAATACGTAAGATAGGACCATCGAATCGACGAAAATCGCAATTTTATATTTTTCGACTTCAGCAAATTTAGTTTTTCGCGAATATCTCGAGAACCGAAAGAGCTAGCGCATTCCCGATGCGTTTTTCGTAATCAGCGGGTTCGAATACATAATATAGAGGTATGAAAACGTTGAAAATCCACACTTTGATTTTTCGGTTTTCTAAATTTGATCGCCTGAGGTTCAAAAAAATCGCAAAAATCGTCAAACGACCATAACTTCCACACTTTTCGTCCGATCGCTACAAAATTTTCGCCAATGAAAGTACTCTTCTCAAGGATTAAAATGAGCGCAAGCGCATCGCTGTAGAGCGAACCGTTTGGCCGCAGTGGCAGTTTGAATTTTCGCAAAAATTTTCGGTTTTCCGGTGATCACTCGAGAACGCGACGTTAACGCCGGATTCGGCCCGCTGTAAGATTTGATCCGGCCCACGAGACGTCGTATTATTTCATGTCTGATATCTATCGCTAAAAATTATGAACACTACTTTAAAATGCACTACTTTTAAACGCGGCCCGCGAACGTATTTGCACATTAAAGTTTGGCCCGCAACATATCAAAGGTTGCCCATACTTGCTTTATACCTTCAAATAGGTATAGTTCAGAGTTACTGTTTCTTCATACCCACATTAAAGAATTTGCCTAAAAAATATTATACTACATACTGACTAACTGGTGACTTATTACTATTTTTTAAACATTTATTTTCATAATAGCTTCAAAATAGAAAAGGGATTTTTTATTGGCAAAAGTTCTAAATCAATGTCATAAAAATTATTAACAAAATTCTGGAAATTTGTTTCAAAATAAGTTTTTATTCAAAAATTTCTAACAGTATATGCGTATGAGAGATTGAAAATACAATATTTGTGTTTCAGAAAAAAATATAAAGTTAATGCACCGTCAAGTCATCGTAGTATTTGTAAAACTAAATATATATTTCTATAAATAAGTGTTTTCGTAAATTTATCTTCAGCGGAGGCGAACTGGAATGTAATATTTTCAAATTTGAACTATTTATTACGAATAATAATAGTAACTAATATTATTTTTATTAATTAATTTAATTATTTTAATAAAAATGTAAAAAAATATAAGATATTTCAAAGAGAAGGAATGTTTTTGGAATTTAATATCAAAAATATTTTCCAATATATTTTTTTTATAAAAATACAACTATAACTAAGTAAAATGCCCGAAAACACTTGAAATAAAACACATGGTTGAATTTGCAAAATGGTTTAATAACAAATTGATAGAAATACATTGTCAAGTATATACGAGGATAGTTTGACAAGTAGTGAGAATGATACATAGGTGGCGCTCTAATTGGTAAAACAAATGCACTGTAATGTAGGTTGGCTATTTATATGTTTACATTCCGATATTTAGATAAATCGGTTGATTAGTTTATTTTTGACGGCTGATTGAAAAAGAAGCAACACGTCGTTTTGTTAAAATGGAAAAAGCAGAGTATCTTGCGGTGATTAAATACTTCGTAACTAAGAGTATGAAAACTACCGAAATAAAAGATGAGTTACGGGAAACATTAGGTGAATCTGCTCCATCATCCGCCACAATAAGTAGATGGGTAAATGAATTTAAACGTGGTAGAACAAGTTGTGTTGATGAAGCGCGCTCTGGAGCACACAAAATCGTGACTTCTAAGGAAATGATTATAAAAATCCATAATATTATTACGCAAGATCGACGACTCAAAGTGAGAGAGATAACAGACATGGTAAACATTTCAACAGAACGCGTACACCACATTTTAACGAAAGAATTGGACCTTTCCAAGCTTTCGGCAAGATGGGTGCCGCGATTGCTTACGACTGATTAAAAGTTCACTTGTTTGCGCATTTTCAATGAGTGTTTGGACCTTTATAAGCGGAATCCGGTTGATTCTTGTATGCGATTTGTTACTTGCGATGAAACTTGGATACACTACAGTACACCCGAAACTAAACAACGGTCGAAACAATGGTTAGAACGTGGTTCTGCACTTCCAAAGAAAGCGAAAACCACTTTATCGGCAAACAAGGTGATAGCATCATTTTTTTGGGATTCTAAGGGCATTTTGCTCATTGATTACCTTCAGAAAGGTGCCACAATAAACGGACAAAATTATGCAGAACTTCGACAAAAATTAAATGTTGAGATTCATGCTTAAACGGCCAGGAATGACAAAGAAAAAGATTCAGTTTCACCGAGACAACGCTCCCTCGCATACCAGCACAGTTGCGATGTCCAAAATCCACGAGTTGCATTTCCAATTAGTACCGCATGTGCCTTGTTCGCCGGATCTAGCCCCTTCCAACTTCCACCTTTTTCCAAAATTGAAAACGGCAGTAGGTGGAAAGAAATTTTCGTCTAAGGACGAGCTTATCATCTTCGTAAATGAGTATTTTGCAAGCCTTCCGAAATCGCATTTTAGAGATGGCATAAGGGCATTGGAGCACCGTTGGAATAAATGTATTGCTCTTTTAGGAATAGAATATATTGAAAAATAAAAATTATTTTGTATTTAATAAATTCGTTTTTCTTTTCTATTCTCACTGCTTGTCAAACTACCCTCGTAATACTTAAAACTCAAATTAATATAGGTTAAGTATTTTACAAATATTCATATTACGCCTCACCGAACAAACGGTTAAACTATTCAAAAAGTTCAGACACATAAAAATCGAAAAATATTGCTAATTTAAAAAGCATTGTTCACAGAACTAAAGACAAAACTCTGCTGAACATCAATGGCACATTTAAAATTCACTGTTCGGATTGTCAGAGTTATTATATAGGACAAACCTCGGAATGATGTAAACAACGCCTTGTGTAGTTTAGGGGCGACTGTCTGATCGGAAAAATCCTGTGCGTTGGCTCAGCATAGCATAGATTCGCCTGTGATGAAGTCGGGGTATTGGATACAGAAAATAACTCCATAGTAATTATTGTTTTACTAAATTTTAATGGTTTCGTCTCTGTTAATTAATTTGCCCATGTCAACGAAAACTCACCAGCGCTGACTCATATTTCTACACTCCTGACGAAGCTAATATATTTGGCGATATATTGAGTGATTGAAAAAAACTGAGTTTTCATTTATTACAGACCGATACAACCAGTAAACCTATAGACGTAATATTATTTGCTTTCTAATTAATGGATACTTCTTCTCTCCTTCTCCCTCTCTCCCTCTCTCACTCTCTCTCCCACCATATATATATATATATATATATATATATATATATTATTATTATGTTGAATAGCAAACCTCATTTTGGAAAGTGCCAAACTGACACGATATACTTTTGTAGATAAATATATGAATGATATTAAATATGTATAATCTATGAAAGTATCAAATGAAAATAAAATATGTTTGACTAAAAATCAAATAAAATAAATAATCATATTTATTTTAATAATAAATAATATAAATATAAATAATTAATAAAAATTAAATAAAGGAGCAAAGTATCAACTTTGCTATTTTATTTTTGTACTCTTATGTCTCAGGATACGGTCATTCGGCCAATTTAATGTCTCTTTACTTGCTATTATTTTATAATATTTATTATTATTATTTATAATTATTATTACACTTCATTATATAAATATTTTTATAATTCAACTGGAACAACTTACGAGGATAGTTTGACAAGTAGTGAGAATGACACATAGGTGGCGCTCTAATTGGCAAAACACTTGCACTGTAATTTAGGCTGCCTATTTATATGTTTACATTCCGATATTTAGATAAATCGGTTGATTAGTTTATTTTTGACAGCTGATTGAAAAAGAAGCAACACGTCGTTTTGTTAAAATGGAAAAAGCAGAGTATCGTGCGGTGATTAAATACTTCGTAATTAAGGGCATGAAAGCTACCGAAATAAAAGATGAGTTACGGGAAACATTACGTGAATCTGGTCCATCAACCGCCACATTAAGTAAATGGGTAAATGAATTTAAACGTGGTAGAACAAGCTGTGTTGATGAAGCGCGCTCTGGAGCACCCAAAATCGTGACTTCCAAGGAAATGATTACAAAAATCCATAATATTATTACGCAAGATCGACGACTCAAAGTGAGAGAGATAGCAGATATGGTAAACATTTCAACAGAACGCGTTCACCACATTTTAACGAGAGAATTGGGCCTTTCCAAGCTTTCGGCAGGATGGGTACCGCGATTGCTTACGACTGATCAAAAGTTCACTCGTTTGTGCATTTCCAATGAGTGTTTAGACCTTTATAAGCGGAATCCGGTTGATTTTTGTAGGTGATTTGTTACTTGCGATAAAACTTGGATACACTACAGTACACCCGAAACTAAACAACAGTCGAAACAATGGTTAGAACGTGGTTCTGCATCTCCAAAGAAAGCGAAAAGCACTTTATCGACAAACAAGGTGATGGCATCAATTTTTTGGGATTCAAAGGGCATTTTGTTCATTAATTACCTTTAGAAAGGTACCACAATAAACGGACAACATTATGCAGAACTTCTATAAAAATTAAATGCTGAGATTCGTGCTAAACGGCCAGGAATGGCAAAGAAAAAGATTCTGTTTCACCAAGACAACGCTCCCTCACATACCACCACAGTTGCGATGTCCAAAATCCACGAATTGCATTTCCAATTAGTACCGCATGCGCCTTATTCGCCGGATCTAGCCCCTTCCGACTTCCACCTTTTTCCAAAATTGAAAACGACACTAGGTGAAAAGAAATTTTCATCTAACGACGAGCTTATCATCTTATAAGGGCATTAGAGCACCGTTGGAATAAATGTATTGCTCTTTTAGGAGAATATAATGAAAAATAAAAATTATTTTGTATTTAAAAAATTCGTTTCTCTTTTCCATTTTTACTACTTGTCAAACTACTCTCGTATTATATACTTTAACTTTTAGTATATATGATTCTGAAATCTGACAATATAGGTATACGAAGATTTTCGAAATATAACTTTACAAAAAAATATTTACTATTAATTTTTATTGTCATTAATATATGTTCTTTCTTACGGCAATATTAATTGACTAATTAACTTTTTTAACCTTCTTCATATAGGCAATTTAAATTATCCAATCAGGTTCTCGGATTTATAAATAAACAAATGAATGTTAAACAATAATTCGGAAATAAAACGGTTTAAAAATAAATTTATCTTTAATTCAGAAAATAAAGTGCATATTCTATATCTACACTAACAGATTAGTAAGGATAACATAAATTTTACATCGGAAAATCTTCAAAAATTCAAAATTTTAATTATCAAAATTATGATGCTTTCCAATTATCTCTTAATTCTGGAGGTAATTTTGATGGAGTCTGTGGTTGATTAACTAGATCACTGAAGGTTGATATATTTTTACCGTAGTTGTCCAGGTGCGACACTGTTTAATTATCTGCTGATGATGACAACTTAGTTGTCGAAATACGTATACAGAAAACGAAAATTATTGTGGCCAGGGGTTATAGTTATCTCTTAATTCTCTTAATATCTCTAAGATTTTGCTACTGAAAATTCTTCTTTATACTTTAATTTGAACTTCGTTTTATTCCTTCTTCTAACAATGGCAACCATTACATTATTTATTACCTGAAAACAAAACGAACTCTAATTTTGACTTAGATAAGCCCTAATTGCAGCTCTGAAATTGTAACCGAGACGTCTGATATCTTTCCTGTCTGAACGGTGTAATTTTTACATCTTGGCAGCACACAAAAGGCTTTCATAACTTGGTGATATAGTAAGTTCGTAGTTTGAAAATTTGGTGTATTCTATTGTTTAGTACCTGACGTGTACACAAAGTAATGCTATTGTGTTGGTATACCTACTATCTTTGATTAATATTCTGCCCAGTCCACGATATTATTAAACGTAAGTTTAGTTACAAACTTCGCACACCCTCGATGGATGCTAGTATCTACACTGAAGTACATATACGTAAGTGTATATAGTCTGCAAAATACGTGTGTATATTGGAACTATTTAGAAAAGCATATACAGGCGCAATTAAAAGTTTTAAAAGTAGTTGTTTACATTTCCGAAAGTTTATTTTAACTTCATTAAATGTAACTTTTCTGATGGTATTTTAACTTTGTTTACATATATATATATACAGATAGCAATGATTAGTTCTATAAAATGTGCGGAATTATAAGTTAAATATTTAGAAAAATTCCATATATTTTTTAAGGACGTATACTTACCAATACTATTGCAGTCTTTTAGAAATGTGTAATATATAATTCTTAATTCATTCTTAAAAATCTCCATGTGGATATTACTAAAACGAAATAAGTATTCTTCCATATTGAACTTTAAATACTTGTTAAACTTATAAAAATACGTTATTTTACAAAGCATTATTAATTATTGAACTGTAATAGTTAACAATTAAATTAAATAGTGGTCGTGCGTTGGAAGTGTTAAATTTCTTTTTTACGTGAATTTTGTAAAATTAACATACATAAAAAATTAACTATTTTACGAAGAGATATCAGATTCTTCAAATATATCGGGTGTTTTTTTTAAGAGCTTGAGAACTTAAAATGATAATACAAGACAGAAATATTGTTGGAATGAATTTTTTTTATTATAATCGGGTAGATAATTTCATGGCATTTATTTTTTAAATATGATTTCCGGCATATGTCCGCCGCGGGTACGAGTTACATGGTCTATTCGATCAGTCCAATTTTTGACTACTTTTTACAATAAATCTGGCCGTATGGCGTCAATGGTGGCTTGAATATTGGATTCCAATGCTTCAAGAGCTGCTGGTTTGTCGGCATAAACCAATGAATTAACATAGCCCTATAAAAAGTAATCCAGAGGCTTTAAATCGCGCGAACGAGGAGGCTCCTGTCACCAAATTGATTTTGCAATAAGTCGATTGTTAAGCGCGCTGTATGGCAAGTTGCGCCGTCTTGTTGGAACCAAATATCGTCGATGTTTAGCTGATTAATTTTTGGAAACAAAAATTCAGTCAGCATGGCTCGCTGGCGCTCGCCATTCACCGTAACGGCAGCTCCTTCCTCATTTCGAAAGAAATAAGGACCGATGATGCCGCCAACGTGTAAACCGCACCAAACAGTCCATTTTAATGGATGTAATGGTGATTCGTTAACGGTTTGAGGATTGTCTTCGCTCCAAATACGGCAATTTTGCTTATTGACTTAGCTATTGAACCAGAAATGAGCTTCATTACTAAACAAAATTCTTTGATAAAAATGCTCATCTTCGACCAGTTTCAAATGGGCCCAATCAGCAAAAATTCGACGCAAACGATGGTCGTTTGGCTTCAATTCTTGCACGAGTTGTATTTTATAAGCACATAAGCCAAGATCCTTAACTAAAATTTTCCACGTAGTCAAAGGACAAAGGCCAACAAGTTGAGAACGACGACGAATCGACATTTCGGCGTCTTCTTCAATACTTCACCCTACGACAGCAATATTCTCTACGGTACGCACATTTCTTTGTCTCGTTGATGGTTTTGAATCGAGAAGAGTAAAATTAGTGCGAAAACGATCAATAACTGCACGAATTGCTTACTCACTAGGCCGATTATGTTGACCGTAAAATGGACGAAGTGCTCTATGAACTTCGCGAACAGATTTATTTTTTTCAAAATTTCGACAAGAGATATGAAATCTCCCCGTTTTTTAATGTTTAACCTTGTATATCCTCAAAATTCAAAATTAAATTTTATATGGTTTAAATTAAGAAAAATTGAAAGAGTATAAATTTCAAAAAGAAATTACTGCTTATGCGTGGTGTCTATATATGTATATCTGCTTCAATAATAGCTTAAACAAATAAAAAGAATGGCAAACACAGAAAAACAAAACATACAAAACACCAACTGATAAAGTGCAAATTTGAAAATGTATGACGCTCATAGCGTTATAACATCTTCTGACTCTGTCGCAGTAGGAGCTTTTAATGGGATTATAGGAACCAATAGAAAGGTAATTTTAAAAATCAGTGATCATTCATTTTTTGTTACTTTATACCTTCACAGAATAAAGTACATATTTGTATTGAAGATATAGATAACATTAAATAACGTAGGTGCATATTTCACAAAAATACGCATAAAATTGTACTCGACATAAATAAATATTTTAGAAATTAATAAGGAATACAAAGGCAAAAGGAATCTAAAATATTCCTATTTTACAAAAGTATCCGGAAAAAGCTTAATCAACGTTGAAAGACAATATTTTACTGAAATTAGGTAACATTCAACCCTGAGCAAGTGCTTGATATAACATAAATTAAAAACGGTCAAGGTTCGATGTTGGTAAATTTAAATTTAGATAACTAATTCCAGGAGAAATAACTGCATGGTTTTTATGTTGGGTATTGCTGTAGAACTAAATAATAAAAAAAAGACAAACGATTTCCGCAATACATTATTTTTCACAGTAAAATGGAGAGACAGTAAAAGACAAAGAAAGGGATAAAATTAACGGTTCGCGAACTCCACCTACTTTAACGGTTCGCTTAACCCAATAAAGCTTCCGGAAAATTTATTTCTTTTATATACATCACCCTCTTATACTGATTGATATCTGATAAACAAACGTTGTTAGCGCTGCTTTATATGAAAGAAAAAAGGACAAAATTCATCTTATATTTATACTATATACAGATAAATATGTACATACAATATATATATATAATTCGGTCAAATGGTTTAGAAGCCCGATATCGTCCTACAAGTGAATGACCAGCTATAAACACAGTTCATCGCCAGTACAAATACCTTGTAGCAAATACGTTTCATTCTGGTCAAATTTCTTTTTATTGATTCCCGTCTGAATTGCGGCTACCTTGTTTAACCTTCTTGTTAGATACACAAGATGTGTTTGTTTTGGAATATTAGAAACACATCGGAATTAGTAAAAATGAAACCACATCTTTTATATAAAAATATCGTGTAAGTATTAGTTCTAAAACTATTTTTTTAGTCAATTATTTGAAAGAAAATTCAGTTAATTTTACAAAATATGTTATAAAATGTTGTTGCTGTTTGACTTCCTTCAAACAACAGCGTAAAATTCTAAAGTAAATAATTTGCAATTCGAATCTGAGACCTGGTCTAGAAACGCATTTTTAATATTTTATTTTATATTGCTGTAGAGTATATTAAAGCTTATTACTGTACGGTTAATTGAAATAGCGAAGCGAAGTCTAGAAACGATTCGAACGAACTAATACACAATTACGCGATGTAGTTATAAATGAAATGAATACAACCGATACTCGGGTGGGCAAGGTGAAAAGTTCTCGGGCTGACACAGAGATGGCGTTACAATTAACAGAAATTTATGTTTCCTGTGTGGCTGGATGTGTCTTTAGTTCATATGAAAACTTTCAACTTGTTCTCTTAAGTAGTTTATTTGCAAGAATTTTTGTAGTAAATGTCGTGCGTGTTATTTTTTTAAATGGACAAACTTAAATATCGTGCTGTTATAAAATTCTTTGTTTTGGATGGTTTAACCCCTATGGAAATTCATCCGAAGTTGACAAAAGTGTACGGGAACTCTGCTCCTTCGATGTCAACCGTTAAAAAGTGGGCAGTTGAATTTAAACGTGGTCGTACGTCCCTCGAAGATGACCCACGTGAAGGACGGCCAAAAACCGCAACCACACCAGAAATGATCGAAAAAGTACATGATATTGTGTTGGACGATAGGCGAGTGAAAGTGAGTGAGATAGCTGAGGCTGTGGGGATATCGGAAGAAAGGGTGCGAAACATTTTGCACATTTGCTGAATGTCGATCAAAAGCAAATGCGCAAACGATTTTCGGAGCATTCTTTGGACGGATTTAACAAGAATCCGACCAATTTTGTGCGGCGATTTGTCACCATGGATGAGACATGGGTCCACCACTACACGCCAGAAACGAAACAGCAGTCGAAGCAGTGGGCGGAAGCCGGTCGTTCAGCGCCAAAGAAAGCGAAGTCGATCGCATCTGCAGGAAAAGTCATGGCCAGCGTGTTTTGGGATGCAAAAAGAATCTTGTTAATTGATTACCTTGAAAAAGGCAGAACAATTACAGGCGCATATTACTCTAAACTTCTTGACCAGCTGGATGCCAAAATTCGCGAGAAGAGGCCTGGTTTGAAGAAGAAAAAAATCATTTTTCATCAGCACAACGCACCCGCACACAAGGTTGCGTTGGCGATGGGAAAATTGCGGGATTTGGGGTACGATTTGCTCGGCCGTCCTCGCTATTCTCCTGATTTGGCACCCTCAGACTTCCATCTATTCCCAAATTTGCAAAAATTTGTTTCTAGAAAACGATTCACATCCAACGAAGAAGTTGAAAGGACCGTAGAAAAATATTTTGACAGCCTTCCAGACTCTCACTTCCGGGAAGGAATATTGATGTTAGAAAAACGCTGGACCAAGTGTGTTGAACTCAAGGGAGATTATGTAGAAAAATAAAATCATTTTTTAAATTTAAATCGCAGTCTTCCATTGTCAGGTCGAGAACTTTTCACCTTGCCCACGTATATTGGTCCTTCGAGCAGGATATACAACATACGAGGGAGCGTTTTTATATTCGCGGAATGAGCGGGTTGTAGAGGGGTGAGTAGGCGCAAGATGGACGGCGAGAATGCTCACGCCGCCGCAAAAACAACAACAGTGTTCGCGTGCATTTTTGGACCTCTGTAATGAAGACAAGGATGGTGTATTGAGTGGAATTGTTACTGGAGACGAAACTTGGGTTCATCATTATGAACCTGAGTCCAAACAAGACTCCATGCAGTGGCATAAAAAGGGCACAGCATCTCCCAAGAAATTTAAAGTGTCACAATCAGCTGGGAAACTCATGGCAACGGTATTTTGGGACTCGGAAGGAATATTGTTGATTGATTATAAAGATAAAGGTGTTTCTATAACCGGAGAATATTACGCTTCAATATTAGAGCGACTAAAAGAAGCCATTAAAGAGAAAAGACGGGGAAAATTGACAAAAGTTGTTCTGCTTTGGCACGACAACGCGCCCGTCCACAAGAGCTACGTTGCGTTAGCTGCCCTGCATAAGGTGGGCTTCGAAATTGTGAATCACCCACCCTACAGCCCAGACCCGGCCCCGAGTGATTATTACCTGTTTCCGAAAATGAAAAAAGAGCTGCGGGGTAAAAAATTTACTGCCGATGATGAAGTCAAGGAGGCAGTTTCGGCGTATTTTGCAGATAAAGAGAAATCATTTTTTCATGAGGGTATAAATAAATTAATTGGAAGATGTGAAAAATGTATCCGTCTTGCAGGTGAATATATTGAAAAAGAAAAATAATTTGTTTTTTTTTTTTATTTCCACCCCTTGTCCCCCATTCCGCGAATATAAAAACGCTCCCTCGTAACTATGTTACACTTTCTAAGTGTCATATGGAAAAATGGTGTAAAACCTTGCAATATGGCGATAAAGAACGAATGCTATAATAATACTTCCCAAAAATGACGTTGAAAAAAAAAGGTTTTATATTAATCTTAGAGATGTAAGTTGTAGAGCTACGAACAAATAATAATAACAACCTTTATTGTCCAACGGTATACGAGGTATGGCAATTTAATAACAAGACTCGTGTTAGAAACGTTATTTATTGCAAATAACCTTATATTTAACTTTTATCCCCTTCAACATACTCTCCTCCCCTATCTATACACAGCTGTATACGTGTTTTCCATTGTTCAGAACAATGCTGTAGTTCATCAATTGTCAGCCTCTTCTACAACCCTGCCATTTTAGGTTTTTCATGTTCGACAGACTAAAAATGTATTCCCTTTAGTACACTTTTCACTTTAAGTGTGCATCGTATGAGATCTAGAGAATACGGAGAATGATCAAGCACAACAATGTGTTTGTCCGCTAAAAACTGCTTTATAGGTAGGGCATTGTGAGCTGGCGCATTGCCAGTGCAGAATTCACGAGTAGTTTTTCCACGAATTCAGCCTTTTCTTCCTTACTCTTTTCCTCGACTTGATTAGGACTTCTTTGTAATTTATATAGACGATATTGCTTAAATGTAAGAAATATTTAGCTATGACGCCATTTTAATTACACGATAAGTAATGACTATTATATTTAATGCCTAGAACTGATATAAATAAGCAAAACAAGTTCGCTTACTCAGGCACAATTTATTTAATACCACTTTGGCTATTAAAGCAAGCAACAACTCACACCGTAGATGCGTTTATATTTCATTCAGTCCTCGCCGCAGGGGGTGCTATAAAAGTACTTACCTGGCTACTTTGTCAAATTAAAATATCTTAAAACGAACTACAAATATCTATTTTTGAATCAATAACATATAATTTCTATTTACTTACTTATTTAGATTCGACTTGAATACAGGACCGTATTTGAAAAGTTTGTAATCCTAAATTTCCGAAAAAATCAAAGTTTCGAATAAATATTTTATATCGTTAACGCCCTGTACTATATGCGAAACGATAGAAAGAAAAAAAAATCATTAGAAATTAAGAAACAAAAGAACATCTATATTTTATTAAACGAACTAATAAATTCAATCAACTCAAAGCTAAATTAAATAAAATAATTAATCGAATTTATATTTACAACAAGTAATGGCACCAGAATAGAGAAACAAGTTATTAAATACATAACTAGATATTTGAAACTATTGTTTATAAGCATGTAAAATACAATAAATTATAAGAAATGAAGTGGTAAAATCGTAGTGCAGCACATTTAAAAAGACATAAAAAGAAGGATGCGGGCAAATGCTATTATGATAGAGTAGATGTAGAAATGAACAGATTCATCTGGTGCGGACGTCTCGAAGAAATCGAAGTTGATAGATGTTCAGAAAAACTACGCAATTAAGTATCGTTCAAAGTTCTATTCATATTTTTTTTAGAGAGGCAAAACTGTCTTCGACCCTTGAAATCGATTTCACATAAACGATACACCGAAAAGTTCTTTGTAAGTTCTTCATTAACGGACTCATTTACATCATTTCCTGAATGCATACTAATGAATCGGTCAAAACGTGTGTGTAATATGAAGATATGAAATAATTCGTCTGATCTTTCCTCCTTCGGTTGCGTAATTGCAAACGTTATTAAACTCGTATAATAAATTAAAATCTAGGGAACGCGAAGTCAGTATAAAAAAAAATGTTAGCACACGAGCAATCGTTAATATATGATCACTACTGAAAAATATCTTTGAAAAAATTTAAATTTTCATTAAAAAAAAGGTTTGGAGTTTGGGCTTTCGTAGCACATATAGAGCAGTAGATTCTAGTTAGCACAATGTGAACTTTATACCGTTTATGCCAAAACTAGTCAAATCTTAGAGATAATACACCTGCACCTTGAAAAGTCAACATTTTTGTTATGGCTTTCCAAGTTTCTCATTCTCACGGAATTAAGCACAAAGAATGTTAAAAAGGAATCATTCTATTATTAATAACACCCTATCAACTACATATGTTTCATCGAATGCACGAATCGTCAGGTTGATTTGTGTTATTAATGAACGATTCCTTCAGAGTGTTTATCATATCATTTCGATACAGAAAATAATGAATAATATCATATCTCCCTCTCTCGACCAATACATAAATGTATTGACCGACAAAGCAAGAACGCTTCTATCTCACATAGATCGGAAACTATGTTTCCAGTGTGTAATAGACAGAAACTTACGTCTAGGCTTTATGCCAATTAAAGAATGTTAAAAAGGAATCATTCTATTATTAATAACACCCTATCAACTACATATGTTTCATCGAATGCACGAATCGTCAGGTTGATTTGTGTTATTAATGAACGATTCCTTCAGAGTGTTTATCATATCATTTCGATACAGAAAATAATGAATAATATCATATCTCCCTCTCTCGACCAATACATAAATGTATTGACCGACAAAGCAAGAACGCTCCTATCTCACATAGATCGGAAACTATGTTTCCAATGTGTAATAGACAGAAACTTACGTCTAGGCTTTATGCCAATTAAAGAATGTTAAAAAGGAATCATTCTATTATTAATAACACCCTATCAACTACATATGTTTCATCGAATGCACGAATCGTCAGGTTGATTTGTGTTATTAATGAACGATTCCTTCAGAGTGTTTATCATATCATTTCGATACAGAAAATAATGAATAATATCATATCTCCCTCTCTCGACCAATACATAAATGTATTGACCGACAAAGCAAGAACGCTTCTATCTCACATAGATCGGAAACTATGTTTCCAGTGTGTAATAGACAGAAACTTACGTCTAGGCTTTATGCCAATTAAAGAATGTTAAAAAGGAATCATTCTATTATTAATAACACCCTATCAACTACATATGTTTCATCGAATGCACGAATCGTCAGGTTGATTTGTGTTATTAATGAACGATTCCTTCAGAGTGTTTATCATATCATTTCGATACAGAAAATAATGAATAATATCATATCTCCCTCTCTCGACCAATACATAAATGTATTGACCGACAAAGCGAGAACGCTTCTATCTCACATAGATCGGAAACTATGTTTCCAGTGTGTAATAGACAGAAACTTACGTCTAGGCTTTATGCCAATTAAAGAATGTTAAAAAGGAATCATTCTATTATTAATAACACCCTATCAACTACATATGTTTCATCGAATGCACGAAATTTTCGTCAGGTTGATTTGTGTTATTAATGAACGATTCCTTCAGAGTGTTTATCATATCATTTCGATACAGAAAATAATGAATAATATCATATCTCCCTCTCTCGACCAATACATAAATGTATTGACCAACAAAGCAAGAACGCTTCTATCCCACATAGATCGGAAACTATGTTTCCAGTGTGTAATAGACAGAAACTTACGTCTAGGCTTTATGCCAATTAAAGAATGTTAAAAAGGAATCATTCTATTATTAATAACACCCTATCAACTACATATGTTTCATCGAATGCACGAATCGTCAGGTTGATTTGTGTTATTAATGAACGATTCCTTCAGAGTGTTTATCATATCATTTCGATACAGAAAATAATGAATAATATCATATCTCCCTCTCTCGACCAATACATAAATGTATTGACCGACAAAGCAAGAACGCTTCTATCTCACATAGATCGGAGACTATGTTTCCAGTGTGTAATAGACAGAAACTTACGTCTAGGCTTTATGCCAATTAAAGAATATGTATATTTATATGTATATTTATGTATTGGTCGAGAGAGGGAGATATGATATTATTCATTAAGCACAAAGAGTTAGATAGATTTGACTTCAAAATTGTTCTTAGGACCTTCGAAAATATCAATACGCGAGAAGTTGCTAATATACGATCACTTCTGGAAAATACCAGTTTTTGCGAGTATACCCCTTTGAAAAAAATTGAAATTTTAGTCGAAAGAAAAAAGTTTTGGGTTTTCGATTTTATAATGTATAAAACAGTAGTTCTGATCCACGCGATCGTGAACTTTCTACCATTTATTCCAAAATTACATAAATCTTAGAAATAATACACCTGCACCTTGAAAAGTCAACATTTTTGTTATGGCTTTCCAAGTTTCTCATTCTCACGGAATTAAGCACAAAGAGTTAGATAGATTTGACTTCAAAATTGTTCTTAGGACCTTCGAAAATATCAATACGCGAGAAGTTGCTAATATACGATCACTTCTGGAAAATACCAGTTTTTGCGAGTATACCCCTTTGAAAAAAATTGAAATTTTAGTCGAAAGAAAAAAGTTTTGGGTTTTCGATTTTATAATGTATAAAACAGTAGTTCTGATCCACGCGATCGTGAACTTTCTACCATTTATTCCAAAATTACATAAATCTTAGAAATAATACACCTGCACCTTGAAAAGTCAACATTTTTGTTATGGCTTTCCAAGTTTCTCATTCTCACGGAATTAAGCACAAAGAGTTAGATAGATTTGACTTCAAAATTGTTCTTAGGACCTTCGAAAATATCAATACGCGAGAAGTTGCTAATATACGATCACTTCTGGAAAATACCAGTTTTTGCGAGTATACCCCTTTGAAAAAAATTGAAATTTTAGTCGAAAGAAAAAAGTTTTGGGTTTTCGATTTTATAATGTATAAAACAGTAGTTCTGATCCACGCGATCGTGAACTTTCTACCATTTATTCCAAAATTACATAAATCTTAGAAATAATACACCTGCACCTTGAAAAGTCAACATTTTTGTTATGGCTTTCCAAGTTTCTCATTCAAAAAATCACGGAATTAAGCACAAAGAGTTAGATAGATAAACTGGAAGAGATAGGTATTTTTAATTTTCAGATTTTAATTTAGAAGTCATAAGAATATTTGCCAAATATATATTGTATAGCATTAAGGTGTGCGTAGGTATGTTTGTTATAAACACCCATACTAACGTTCTATGACTGAATGTGTAACTCATCCCATTAGTCTGTCAACCAAAACATTCAACTAACAAACCGCTGACTATAGAGAGGCTGTTTTCACTATATACTGATTAAAATTGCCTTATATTAATGTTGTATGAAACAGTTTGAATTAACTTGGCCAATTTATATTACTTGCCCTTTTATAGTGTATAGAGTAAAGCGTCGTCAAAGTGGTTTTGTTTTTTTAACTCCCGGAAATTGGACTTGAAATTTAAAGATGAGTTCGATTTAACATACGATTTCAATGCGTCAAGAATTTAATCAGTTAGGCACAGTTATAATGAATTTCTACATTCCTGTTAAATCAATGATATAATAACAGCGCGCAATGCACCGTCTCACTGTTTCGATTCCCCTCATACAATACTTTTTTTATTTATTGTTTCGTATTAGATCGTTAATATTCACTTAAGCAGGTGGTTACGAAGTGACGGCACGCCGTATATATCCTTTTAACTCCCTAAATGCTTCAGAGGTACGCGTCAAACTGTTTACGGTTCGCGCATGGAATAAAATTAAGGTTGCAGAGGAGATGTTACATCAGCTCTACCAGTAATTATTAATAATCAATATCAACAAAATTCTTCCCTAATATATACTGACTCTGCGGCATTGTGGGGAGAAACTGAAATTACCACCTGAGTTCGAACTCGGAAGGGAACCGCGAAGCAACGTTTGTTTGACAGCAATGCAAGCACTCAAACCACAGCACCACGCAAAATAATATGTGCATTAATAAATTCGATAATCTCACCTGAAGTATCGTATGAAATTTATAGAGAAAATAGAAAAGTATTGAAATTCATGTCATGCTTTTATAAATGACATATCCACAGGGCAGCTGCAGACTATACAACACTTGTGACGTACGTGAAGCGACTCTTATGTGAATCATTTACTATTTGTCTTCTAGACCACCGAAAGTTTTAAAGCCACAGATGATGAAAGCTCGGACGTTGAATTTGATCACCACTAATATTATTTTATTTTCTTATATGCGTGTTACTGACTACTAGCCATAAATGAGGGATCACATACTATCGATAGAATCGTTCTATCTTTATACCTGGGTTTCGGGAAGTACAATTGAAATAACAGATGAGTGCGTTTCTGGAAAGTTTACCAATAATATCCGGATCATTATGTAAATTATATAATCATATTTGTTAGTATAAAATATTATAATTTCCTTTATGATCTGTATTCAGTATCAATACTTTTCCTGAAAATATTTTAAATGGTTTTTTTGTGTTATAAGATTATAATGGTTCTAAGAAACAGTTTATGGGAATTTATGGTATCACACAAAATGTTGCAATCTAAAAAAAAAATAGTATTCGTCTAGAATCTGTCAGAGTAAATTGTAATACGCATTTTAGCAATCGATCGTATACAATACTACAATGTAATGACCGGTGGCAATAGGAGACGAGAGCGAACTGAATCGACAGCAGCGCTGCCAATCGCGGGGAATATCCCCGAATAGCAGGGAATAAGGTGTTGGCGCGGAGATTCTGTCAAATCGGGGAATTCCGGGGAATAGAGAATCAAAATTATTTCATTTTTATTGCCCATACTTTGAAAACGCACCTATTTCTATAAGCTCTGAGATCAGTATCTACGGTCAAAAAATTCTTTCAACTTACATTACTCTGATGACGCAGAAAACGTTTCATTTAGGGAATTTTCTTGAAATTCAACGTTTAGCGATCCCGTGAAGGGTGTTACTATGAAGAATTGGGTAAAAAGTACAGCTGAAGTTAGAAAACAGGTAAGTTATATGTATGTATGCTCGATATGAAGAAATAATAACAGCGTTAGACTTATTTTTACACAAATAAATAAACAAAAATAAAAAGCCGATTAAATTAGAGTTTTAATAACTGAATAAATTGAATAAGTGAATAGTTTCTATTGTTTTATTTCTCTTTTGCTGCTGACTTTTTAATGTTTTAATCGTTACACTTGTTAATGTTTTTTTATTTGACATATTTGTACCTATGTATTTTCTCTTTTTCTTCTTGAAACCATATATTTTCCCCTTTTTGCACCTATTTGTGTGCGAAAGTCCGGGGAATTTTCACGGAAATGGTCAATAAGCAACGTACAATTTTGAGAATTTAAGCCGACTGTTGCGGGGATCCTAAAAAACTACGTCGACATCATTGATCGGCAGGCTTATTCTTATCGGATCGGCTAAGGGCGCGTTTAGTACGTAGAGGGTCATCCCAATTGGAGTTCTGCGCAACTCGTGCGCATCGCAACCTTGTCTGTGTATTACTATTGTTGAACAACGCATTTAGAACCAAGCTGTAATCGCTGTAGCAAATGGGTCTTAAGAATCATCAGGATCAACTCGGCATAGGCAGGAAATCCAACATGAGATAAAAATTGCTGACGTGAATTGTTGAAGTGCGGAAGCAAAATATCGGGAAAGTGACATTGCCGCTATTACTACTTATCAAGGTATTATTACCCTAGTTAACACCCTTCGAGAACCGGAAAATCGCACAAAAAACTGACAGAGGCCGCATGCGACCCCACATCTGCCCAAGAACATTTATTTATAACAGTACGCCAATGGCACGCCATTTACTGTGGCATTTGCTTTCGTAACGTCACACTTTGCGCATGATTTGACGATATATTGTACCATTCTCTAACCAAAAGGACACAAAGTAGCTTTGAAGCAATATTTTTATGTACAAAGAATGCTAGGAAAGTTTTGCAATATGACGCAACAATGAATCGCAGAAAGGTGCTTGGTGCTGCATGTTGAGACATGTTCATATGTGCATAGTAACTGCCGCGCTATGTCGATGGGCTCAGTTATTCATTAACAGTGAGAGTGTAAAGTGCTTGCGATGACATCGTGGTCACGATGTCATCGTTATAATTTCGTGCGTGGTTTAAATATAGACCAGTGCTTCGAAGAAATGACTCTTGCACTAGATAATGTTTGTCCACATCGCACAACGATATGCAGGTGATATAGAGAATTCCAAAGGAGAAATTTAACTGTGGAGGATGCTGAGAGGCCGGGAAGGCCACGAATGTCAATTACGGAGGAAAAGGTTACTACTGTGAGGAAAATGCTTGGTGAAAACAGGCGAGTGACCTACCAACAGATAGAGGGTGCTTCAGGCCTAAATGCACCAGCAATTCGTTCAATTATATATAAACTATAATAAAATTATTTTTTTCTTTTTTCTTGACTTAATAGAGTAGATACCACAGAAAGGTATGCGATGTACACGAAAATATACCTACCGAATCCATGTAGAACGGTCTTTATAATAATATTTGTTTACATAACAGGCAGCCGAAGCATGTCTCATTCATAAACAGAGTTGGGATATCTTCCAGCAGGCCAGGTTCGTACTAAGTACACAGCGCCTCCACCAGTGTAATATAATAAAACAGATAAAGTGTAGAATTGTAAGTTAGTATCGAGTGAATCTTTTAATAAGGTGAACGTATAATTATTAAATATGACGGACGTGCGTAAGGGAAAAACGAGACCATTAGTGATGAATTTCCCTACTTACGAAGGTGGTCCCATAAGTACCCGATCTGATCTAAAGATGGCGGTAGTTGTTTGAAAAATATCACTGTAATAGAAAGTACACAGTCTATAAAGCACACGTTTCAAGTTTGAAGACGCCACGTTGTTTAGCGTTTGTTTGGCAGCTATTAATGGTGAACGTTTTCAGTGAATTTGTAAAAATGGAGAAAATTGGTCATCGTTACGTGATACAATACTTTTATTTGGCCTCAGCCCAACCTATACAAAAGCTGATCTGGATTCTATTCTGGGGG